>RJWH01005018.1:0-88218 GCA_004363575.1 Solenodon paradoxus | reverse complement strand
TCCCCTCACGGGAAGACCAGCTCCCCTCACGGGAAGACCAGCTCCCCTCACGGGAAGGCCCTGTTCCCCACACGGGAAGGCCCAGCTCCCCTCACGGGAAGGCCCAGCTCCCCTCACGGGAAGGCCCTGTTCCCCACACGGGAAGGCCCAGTTCCTCTCACAGGAAGGCCCAGTTCTTCTCCCTCCACCTGTGTGACCAGTCTCCCAGACAAACCCACAGCCACACAAAGGACACACCGCCTAGGGAGCACTGCACTTCCAGTCGCCAGGTACAGTTGAGGGCACCGTGAGTTTCTTTGCAGGAACTGCCAGATGTGACCCACCATCCAGTTTTGTGGTGAAGGTTTTGGAACTCCATCACACTCTAGGCTCGTGTTATCTCTGGCTTCCTTCACGCACCACAGCACAGGACCTGAGCGATGACAGCAGACAGTAGATAGCAGGCCGCACGTGGGCCTCAGACTATCCAAGTCTGATCCTTTACAAAAAAGGCTGACTGACTCCTCCCGTAAGTGAGAGGCACCGAGTAAGCAGGCACTGAAATTCCAACCAGGCCAACTCTCACTCTTCCAGTGACTCACTCTTCATGGACAACTAGCTCATCAGAGATGAAATCAACTGAGACAAGGAACCCAGGGAAGAGAAGAAAGTGCAGGGAGCAGAAAATTCCAGAAACAAATTAATGATTAACATCCTTGCAGATTGAGGACAGTATCTCCTGCCCATGTAACATGGACAAGATGCTATATAGAAGGGTAGAGAGGTACAAAAGAGTTCTCAGAACTTGAACTATAAAAGTGGACACGAAATAATTCCATGGACTGGAAAATATGACTGGAGAACTCTCAGAAAGTAGAACAGGGCACACCCCAGTGTGCTAGCCGAATGGTCTGCCACCTTCATCTGGCACGGTCCACACACACCCCAAGGGCCCAGGTTCACATCCCGGAGCCGGAGGAACAACCAACATGAACAACTGAGTAAAAGGAATGCTTCCTCCTCTGTCTTCCTGCCTGCACGCCTCTGCGGCCTTCATTCCTGCCTGCACCTTGCATTTGAAAAAAAAGTAGATCAAGAAAACACATAAAAACAAAAGGCAAAAGTAAAAGATAAATCTGAGGTGTTGCACTGCTGATAACTAGAGAAGTTTCAGAGAGACAAACATGGATGAGCACAAAGAAACGCCAGAAAGGTTCCTTCAGGTGACAGAAAAGTTCCAGACTGAAAGGTCCCACAAGAATGGCCCAACAAGTGGTCTTCCATCAAGCACATCACTGTGTCATTTTAAAACGGTGGTGGCAGAGAGAAAAGCTGATCTCCCTGGCAGAAAGAGGAAGAAGAAAACAACCACACGTAGCTTTTTTAAAGTTCAGAAATCAACTGGTGTTTTGTTTGTTCTCAAAACGAAATTCAGAGGAAAAAGGACCACTGTCCTCAAAACTCTGAAGAGGATGGCTGCTGCCGAGCACTGCTCGTCCCAGGGGCTGCTGACCGAGCCTGCAGGGGGACACAGACAGACGGCATGTGAGACCCCGATAACGTTCTCCGACAAAGTACAAGACAAACACAGTCACAATTCTGGGATGACGGTCATCTCTAATAAGAAGATCTGCACCCTGTTTTCACAGCTGCACAGCTCACACAAGTCGACACATGCAAATACCCCACCTGCCTGTCCACAGGTAACAGACAGTCTGGATCTAGAGACTCGGCGGAGTTCTATGCAGCTCTTCCAAGACGCAACTACGCCCTTTGTAATAATCTGACCTCGAGGGGATCATGTTAAGTGAAATGAGTTCAGTCAGAAAGAAAAAGAGAAAAATAGGAAGGTTTACTCACGTGGAATATAACAATAAAGCGCAACTAATGAAGACACAAACCTCAACAAAAACAACAGGACACAGGACTGTGGCTGGGAGGGCGGGGGTGAAGGACACTGGGACTCTGGTAGAGGGTGTGATGTGAAACACAGACTGAGATGTAATTTCTAAATGAAGATAGCATTGTGAACAAAAGAAATAATATTACTATGAAAATTTAAAAAAAGTAAGTTTTATCCTCATCTGCTACTTGAAAAGAGTGCTAAATACCAACAATGGCTAATTGCTCCTGGCAAGTGGGACTTCAAAATGGGGACATCCGCTTGTCAACCTCTTCCTAAAGTGCTAAGAGATTTCAAAGTAGGCGCCTGTGCTGCTGGCAGGGAAAAAATGAATGGTCTACGTGTGTGGGTGGAGCTGTGTGCCCCAGGCCACAGTTTTCCTCGTGGAGGCTGAACTGGCCCCATGCGGACCGGATGGGCCCTGCATTGCGACAGGGTTGCTGCTCCCTCTCGGGTCCCCGAGGCCACATCCAAGCTCAGGAGCCTGGGTCCGGAGTCATGCCTGCATGACAGCTGCCTGACTCACACTGGACGATGACTTGAGCAGAAGATGAATGTCGCTGAGCTGAGCCAGGAGCTCAGAGGTGTTATGACAAGTGACATGCACAGCTGAGGGCAAGTTCATGTCCACGGCCCCGGGGCGTGGCAGCTGCAGGTCGTTCCTGCTGCTACAGACTTGGAGAACTGTACCACGTGCTCTGCCTGCCAGGACAGCCCCCAGATGGGACCATCATGGGTGGGGAGGCACCCCCAATCTCCTATGACGGAGAGATAGGAGTCAATGTCTTTGAAGATGACCCCAGAGAGACATGCACCATCCTGCCACCACAAAGCGTGTGTCCAAAGCATTTTTTTGGTTTTCTTTTTGAAGGTGCAGGCAGAAATGAAGGCAAGTAGTCAGGAAGAGAGAGGAGGAAGAAGCATTCCAGTTTCATTCAGTTCTTCACGCTGGCTGCCCCCCAAGACCCAGGACTTGAACCCAGGGGCACATGGGCTGAGCTCCTCTGTGGGTGACTGACCTGCCCACCACTCCACTAGGGTGCACGCCGGCTGGTGTGTTTTACAGACGTCTGTGTACAGTGCAGTGGCCCCGACAGCAAGCGGGCTGGAGGCACTGCGCCCACACAGTCGAACAGCGTCGCATAACGCTGAGCCTGAGACCTTCCCTGCTGTTGACAGAAGTGTCCTCGGTACACAAGCAGTCACGTGTTACACGTGTCACACACGGTCTTCTTGCAACGAAGTCACTGGAGAGAAGGAAGGCACTAGAAAAGTCCTCAGTGGACTCAGGCGAGGCCTTCATCTCCATTATCTCACGGGGAATCGCTGAGGACAATGACATCTCCGCACACCGTCCGACTTTCTTTGTGGGACTTTTCCTCTTTAACGCTTTTCCGATTCACGGGAATTGTCCACAGGGTTGTGAGTTCTGTCACTAACGTTTCAACTTGTTCCAAGTAGCGGTTCCAGCAATTTCTAGAAAATGTACGGCTTCCCTGACCTCAAGTGCCCAAAACAGAAGGAGTTTCTTTTCACTTCCGAAGTCGGATACCCGCTCACACGCCTGGGAAGAGGGCGAGCCGCGCTCCGGGCACACTCTGGCAGCAGGCAGACGTCCTCGGACAGGCCGTCCAGTTCCAGAGAAGCCGCGGGCCCGACGGACTTGAACGGACGGCGGGAGACCATGGACTAGTCTCTGGAAACACGGTGGCTCCGGAAAGCGCGCGCGGCCTCAGCACCCGGGAGAAAATCCAGCGGGACGGGGCCTCACAGACAGCCGGCCACGCGGCCACAGGGACAGCGTCTTTCGTCCCGCCGTCTCTTCCACAGCAGTCAAACAGGGCACGGGCTTCCTGCGGCTGGAACAGTGGTGCCAGGAGCAGCAGTGCTATGGTAAGAGCAGCGGGTCGGTCGCGTCCCTCTTACCGCGTTGCGCGGCGACACAGACGTAACAGCGATCCCTTGACAGATGCGTGAAGGGAACCCTGGGAGGAAAGCACAGTAGGCGAAGCCGGGTGTTGGAAGCAAGGGACTCGCCCTCTCAGCCGGTGGTCTCCACCCTCCAGCGTTTTAAGTCCCCGTCCGTCTAAGGTTTCATCGTGAGACGTCACGACTGCGAGGCTGCCAGCAGCCAGCGCTGCCATCTCGGAGGCCCGGGCCTTTGAGGACACCCAAAGCACAGAGCAAACCCGGCGAGGAGTCGCTGGAGACACGTGGGCCTGCCGTTCCAGCGGAGGCCTCCCCAGAGGCAGCGACGCGCCTTTCACCCTCCTCTTTCCCCAGCGCCCTGGGCGCACACGGTGCTCGGCGGCCCGGGTTCCAATGCAGACGTGTGGTGGTGACGAGCCCGCGGCCTCCCGAGCTTCTCAAAGGGCCTCTCAGTCGTGGCGGGAGAGCCACTCTTCTGGGAACTGTCATGGCCAGAAGGGGCCGCGACCGCTCGTGCACCCAGCCGTCCCGGCACGTGTGCCAGTGTCCAGGGACCTGCGGCGCTGCCGTCTCGAGAGCCCTCGGGTCTCCTCTCCTAACTGTCCTGTCACCCTTGGCCTGAACAGCACCAAACAGCAGAGGCCACACGCCCAGTCACAAAGACAGGAGAGAACTTCTCTTCAAGAGAAGGAAAGAAGGATCACTTATGACTTTTTATTTCGATTCCCCACACCCAGCCCCGGGTCGAGAAGCTGGGTTCTCGGGCTCCACAAAGCCACACTCCGGCCATCTCTGCTGCCTGAGCCACAGACTTCTGTCCCACCTCCCGGCCTCAGGAGAAGTGTCGGGGACCCAGCACCACCTCCTCAGCGTGAGTGGCGAGGTCTGCCCATTCCGTGCCCGTTCTGCACGGTCTGCTGAGACAGGGGTCCTGGAGAAGCGACCTCGGCCTCTTATCCTGAGACCCTGGCTGCTGTCACCTCCCAGGCACGGCCTCTGCGAACTGCGCTCCTCTGACGCCAGGTGCTGGCTCTCGGTGCCCCGGGATGCCCCGCCGCTGGCCTCGCTCTCCGTCCAACAAGGCGCTCCCGTCGGAGGTATCAGCCCTGCCCTCCTCGCTTCAGACACCAAGTGTAGGAACGCGGCTCCCTCTGGGCCACCCCGCTGAGTGCAGACTCGGTGACCCCCGCAGGCAGTTCTGCGGGGCCGACACTGTCTTACCGGCCCCCAGCATTTCACAAAGTGAGGCCGAGGGGCTACACGATTCCCACACAGCGACCGCGGCAGATAAACCTCATCTCCTGAGACCTGCACCCGCTGGTGCCCAGTGATCACCGGCTTCGTGGAACCGGCCAGTTGGGGGTAGTTAGCACCTCCAAGGGCCTTCGCATGGGAGCCGTGCCCACCGTGGGCCCCCCCGCCCCCGTGTCAGTGCGGCCACCGCCCGCCGTTGGGTAAACGTCAGCGTGGACAGTGGAGATGGGGCTTGAGAGGCGTGGACAGGGCGGTGTATGGGTAGAAGGACACAGGCCCGGGACTCCCTCCGTCTTCTCTTCCTCACTCCTTGCTGGCTCTGTCACCCGTCCCGTCACTTCACTCCGTGTCAGGCCCAGCAAGCTGCTGGCCCGCTGGAGTCCCCTCAGTGGCCTGGAGCTCCTTCCCAAGCAGTCTGAGCTCTGTCCCTACCCCTCTCCACCCGAAGCGACACAGATCAAAGGCACAGCTTGATCCCAGGGGTCTGGGGCTCTACTCTGCCATTTCACAGCCATGGTTGTTTAGTTGTCAAACGGCATTGATTTCTCAAAAAAGAAAAATAGAAACTCCATACAATCCTCTGTCCCAAAACCCCCCAAAATCAACTGCTAGACATCTGCACCCCCAATATATTGCAGTGCTATTCACAACAGCCAAGAACTGGAAACAACCGAAGCGCCCTTCATCAGAGAGGTGGATGGAGGAGGTGAGGCCTGTACACACACACAGAACAGATATAAAACAGAAACAAACACAAAGGAAATTTTAAAAAGAACAAATAAAATATGCAAAAAGGAACAAAATCCAGCTATTTGCAACAAGGATGGACCCGAGGGAATTATGCTTAGTGAGATAAGTCAGAAGAAGACAGACATCAAATGAACCAGATGGAATTTAAAAAGCCGCCTCTGGTGTCCCCTCGTGGCTCAGGACTTAGGCCGGCCCTGGGCCCCGTCCACACACAAACCGAGGACCCAGGCTCCCGGCCCAGGGCTGCGGGGAGGGAGGATGACTAAAGTAACAACTAAATAAAATAAAGTGCTTCTAGGAAAACAGACTTTATAGAATCTAATCAGAGGTTACCAATATGGAAGGGAGGGAGCTGGGCAAATCGGACAGAGGGTCATTACATGGTGAAGGGCTAGACTGGACTATCGGCGATGAACTTACTGTAGATGTTGAATCACAGAGACACACACCTTAAACCTTGATGACGTTTTCATGCAACGTTCCTTCAGTAAAATTACGCAGAATGAAATCAAACGCAGAAACCCTAAGACACCAGGATCATTCCTATGGAATCGGGCCTCCCATCACCCTAACCCCTCAGGTCTCCCTCTGGAGGAAGGCCCTTCTGTGCACCCTCCTGAGGGTGCCCCCGGGGCTCACCCCGTCTCCACAGGCTTGGGCCACAGACCGGGAAGCGTGGATAGTGGCCAGCAGCGCCCCTCAGCTGGGAACTTGCTGGAAATGCAAACTCCAGCCACAGGCTGTATCTTCATGGGGTCTCCCAAACAGAGCGGCCCTGACCCCACGAGCCCAGGACCCCAGCTGTGGGTTTCTGCTGCCCGGCCACCTCTGGGTGCTGCCGCCAGGTGACCTGCGGTAGGAGTAGCTATTGTGCCTCTTCCCACCTGCAAAAGGGGCCGACAATGACAAAGTGGACTCAGGAGTGCAGTCTCAGCGTGACAGCGCGGGCAGCGGGCTCAGAGAGTCCGGCGTGCAAGCGGGCTACATGCTTTTCCTATCACCTCACAGTGACACTGGACAGCGGACTCACTGACCTGGGGAGGTTGAAGCACGAAGGTGAGACCAGCTCAGCGCCCAGGTGTGTCCTCCTGGTTCCTGCAGTGCAGCCCCCTGGGGGCAGGCATGCCCAGCTGCCTTCTCTCTCCACGTCCCCTTCAGGGGCCCACATGGTCCTCATGCCCATGGCCTGGGACATGTACTGGGGTCTGGGGCCCAGTCGCAGCTTCAGTGGACAGTGCTGGGGCCGGAGCATCTTAAGACCCTGGAGCCTCTGCCGTGCCATGCTGGGAAGTTCCCCTTTCCCGACTCTTCCAGAAGAGTCTGAAGCTGCCTTTTCCAAGTAGTCAAGGGCATCTCTGGAGGGCAAGACACCTGGCTCTGCACCCAAACCCCCTGGTCTCACCATCTTCTATGGCACCATCTGCAGGCGGGGACAGGAAGGCTGCACACTGCTTCTCCACGCTGTGTGGGGCTGGCGTGTCCCACAGCCAGGGCTGCTGTCCCCCGAGCACGACTCTTCAGCTGAGGGCATCTGGAAGCGGGTCCTTCCACACACTGCCCCTCTTGCAGCTTGCTGTGTCCTATTCAGGCCTGTCTCTCAAGCTCCCCACACGGCCACCAAATCAAACAAAGTCTCAACTGGGCAGTGACGTGGGTCCTCGGGGAAACTGTCTCCTCCTGAAACGCTGAACCCAGGTCAGTGGCACTGAGAGGGTGTGGACAGGCTCCAGACAATGGGGAGGTTTCTGGTCTCTTCCAGCAGCGACCCGCCAGACCTCTGCCCGCCAGCGTCCCAACTGTACGTGAGTCCGACAAGAGCCATGCCAGCCCTTTCCCTGGTTACTGGATGTTCTGAAATGACTGCCAGACACACGTCCTGCCTCGTGGGCAGGACGTTGGTGACCGTTCCATTCTGAGGTCTGGCAGGAGAGCATGGGGCACAGGCACCTGCTCCCCAACTGCGGCCGTGATGATTCTCTGCCGTGGGAAGGTCGTCCTGCCACCGCACGCCTCACCTTCCAGTCACCACCTGCTGCCTGGCCGACGGCCAAAATTCTCCCTACTTTCCTTGAGTTCAGGACTGGGATTTTAACACCATGACCCTGGGATGACTATGATGACAAAAAAGGTCATCTTGGTAAATCACTTAATACAGCTTCTAACAGAGCACCTGAAAAGTACTTTTTGCAATTAGCCACATAGGTATATTTAATTATCGAGGCTTATGTAACAAAATCAATGACTTTAAAGAGAGCGACTCAGCAGCATTCAGTCTTCTAAAATTTCTTTCAACACTGTTTTATCATTTTCAGTATGCAGGCTTATCTCCCACTGAGTAACTTATTCCTAACTACTGAATTCTTTCAGGCCCTATTAGAAATGGAATTCAGTGCGCCCTGGTGGCTTGATGGTTAAGTCCACCCGATGTATCCACATGAATCCCGGTTCGAGGCCTGAGGTCAGGAAGAACCACCAAGATGAAAACTAAATAAAAACAAAAAGCTTCTTCCTCCTTTCTCTGCCTGCCTGCCTACTCATCTTCATTCTTGCAGCTTTCCTTTAAAAAATGGAACTGTTTATTTCATTCCCTTTTCCCATTGTTTGTGATGTAGAGAAATATGACTGATTTTTATGTGTCATCTTATATCTTGCAACTTTGCTGAGTGTATTTTTTAGCTCTAGTGGGGTTTGTGAATGTGATTTCTTTAGACTTTCACAGAATCACACAGTCTGCAGCAGAAATGAGTCTATTTCTTCCTCTCCACTGTGCATTTTGTTTTTCACCTGCCCAGATACTCTGGCTAGACCCTCCAGCACCACGTTGGACAGCAGAGGCGACAGCGGGACACTTGCCTTATTCCTTATCACAGGAGCCAAGCGTTCAGTCTTTTCAGCTGTTTTTCAAAAAGCCTTAATTTTCCTTTTCACAACGATGTGCCACGTTCATGTGCCCTCTGCACCAGTCGCTTCAGTGATTCCTGAAACAGCTGTTTTGCTCGCCAAGGACAAGGGTTTGATATAAAGACAGCACTACTATCTTTCTCTTGCTCTCGTTTATTTATGGATGCGTAACTGTCCCTCTCTTTCCGAGTCTCGCGATACTTGGGGTCGTGTGCCGGATACCCCTCCTGCTCTCGGATCAGCTGGGCTGGCCCCAGCGGAGACTCGGCTCTGACGTGGCCCCTTCAGATTCTGAAGACCTAAGTACTGACGGGTGTCAGAGTTAATGATTCACTCATCTGAATACTAGTTTTTTTCCATCCAAATTCTTATCACTCTGATCAGTGACATCGTCTAAACACAGACATTTTGGTGCAGGATTGATGTGTACGTTTCATCAGTTCTGCTGCGCTGAAGCGAGCTTTCCAAACGTTCTTGACACCAACTGCCCGAGCCCCAGCACTGAGGACACGCTGGGTCTTCTACCGCCTGGCTGCTGGCACAAACCTCTGCCAGAGACGTGGGCACTCCCAGGGAACACGTGAGTGTGCTCCAGTCCCCCTTGGTTTGGCACCTGGTGGAATTCCCTCACCATTGTACATCTGAGGGCGGGCCATGCTCGAGGGCACTGAAACCGCCAGGAGACCCCGCAGAGGGACAAGGGTGTCGTGAGCAGGAAAGACTCACCGCCCCCACCCCCTCAAGTTCACGTGGGGTGAAGGGAACGCACGCACGGAGTCAGGGCCAGCAGTGAAGCAGAAGGTGACCACCAAAGACGGCCTGGAGGCGCCTCGCGGCCTGCGGGCCCTCACAGAGCACAGGCCCTCACAGTGGCTTCTCCCACTTGCCGCAGGCCTTGCGGGTCTTCCACGTCTTCAGAGCTGGGTAGCTTGTTTCTCTTAATGCTGAATCACATCTCACATTCGACACTTACGCTGGTTCTAAAGATGTTGAAAAGAGCACGTGCTGAAGTCCTCTGTCCCCGTCACCACACAGCACTGAGTGCGGGCCCAGGGACACCCCCCCCCAGTGTCACCTTGCTGGGACCCAGATGCCAGTGACGCCGCGGGTTCCCTCCGGGGTGTACACACGACGCTCTACAGCGCCCCGCGCAGCCTGCAGCCGGCGGACAGTGAGCGCGCCCGCCTTGGAGCGCCTGCTCGGATCTCCTCTTCCCAAAGGGCAACTCGCCACTGCTTGCTGCTACCAGTTAAACATGCTTCCCCAGATGGCCCCCTAGTGACCACAACAGCCCAGCCCAGCCCACTGGACAGGACAGACGGACAGCAACTCGGCAGAGTGGGCGGGAGTGTGTGCCGGTGCTTTGTGCTGATTCAGGTTCCTTGGCCAGTTCCTGGAGGCAGAGTGAGGGCTGCACTGCAGCAGAGACAGAGGCCTGTGGAGGATAACTTTCCATTGAATGAACAGAAAACACGATCCCACGTGACAGGTGACTCGCTAACAGGTCTTCTGGGCAACGGTCCTTTCATTTGACTGTATCTGATATTCTGGGAATTCAAAACATTTCAAAGACATGACTGCAGTTCCATAAAGCCCTGGAAACTGTCCAAGGTCCCCAGCCTGTCCCGCCACTCCTCTGGCTGCCTTTCCAGGACAGTTGTTTTTTTTTTAAAGAAAGGTGCCGGCAGGGAGAGGAGGAAGGAGTATTTTTATTTTTGTTACTTAGTTGCTCATCCTGCCTTTATTCCCCAGTTCTTAGGATGTATGTGAACTACGCCCCGGGGCCAGTGAAATAAACCGCTGGGCGGGCCACTTAACTTCAAAGTCACACTCAACTTGTAGATTTCTTTCAGCCTTCAGTAACCACCATTGCAGCGAACCCTGGCGGTGCTAGCCCACTGTGTGGCCACCAGGTGGCAGAGGCACCTAACTCACAGGCACCAGGCATCACCGCTGACTGCGCTGGTGGGCAGTGCGATCCTTCCTTCCTGCAGGAGCCAATAGGCTTCCCAGCGGCCTACCAGGAAGTCAGACCTCAGCTGCCAGTTACTCAAGGTCTGGGGTTCATGGGTGACAACTCGGGACGTGGAGCTGGCGCCTGGCTGTGCCGGCTCAGCTACACCTGGGACACTGCGTGACCCATCTGCCAGACTCCAGCACTTAGTGGGCTAGTCTCTGAAGCGGCCGACTCAAGCCTCCTCCAGCCTTACTGTCATCTAAACCGCCCTTCCCATCGGGCTAATAATGATCGCAGGCCACAAGCAAGAGCGAATACAGAAGTTTATTCCGTGGCCCAAGAGGGCGTGGGGCGCTCCTGCTCGAAATGCTTCTCCAGCCTGTGGCACGTGGGGGCAACAGTCAGCTTTTTGCAAAGAAGGGAAGGAAAGGGGTCAAGTTTAAATCTGACGTCTGCAGATGTCTTGAGTCAAGGTGTGCGTGTCCCTTGTCAGGATGTGCTCAGATGACTGGGGTCGGTGTGTGTCAAGAGCTCTTATGAGGCAGGTACAGCTGAGGGGAAAGATACAGGCTGCTAGCATGAGGGGGCAGGGTGTGACGAAGCCGGTGACAGAGCCCCGGCAAACAGAGCACACAGAGGGGCAGGGAGCCTCTGGACTTCACTGAGCTGAGTATATCCCCAAGCATCCGCCTGTGTGGATGCATCACGTTCACAGGTCAGTCCAAGATGCTCTTTTGGTGTCTGGGGCTCGTCACGTTCTTGCTGGTGTCGCGCACGGCCAGCACGGGGTCCAGACGTGTGGTTCGCGCTGGCAGAGCCGCTTGCCGCCTGGACACTAAGCACGTCCGCACATCCATGGGCGCCAACGCGGCTGGCCTAGCAGAGCACCTGGTCTGGGCACAGCTCGCACTGCCAGTACATGGCAGCGTCTGCCACGGTCGTGACGGGCTCTCTCTAGGGAGGTCCATAAAGGCTACACAAATTGCCAAAGAACTCATCGTGGGGACGGTGTCCTCAGCTCCCTCTTCCCCTCAGAGACCAACCCTCCAGCTGGAGGGACCACCACCCACCAGGACGCTCCGGACTGTGGTGCAAAGGCCTGTCTGTGGCGAGCAGCGCGGCCAAGAATCAGGCTACGCAATGGTCCTCCTCTGGCACCCTTGCTTAGGGGCAGGCCGTGACAGCGGTCACGACTGTGACACGATCTCTCGCGTCAGGTCTCGGCCCGTGGACTGCAGGTTGCACCGTTAGAGCTCTCTCCTGGGCCTCGCAGTTCAGGCTGAACCCCAACATTCTGGGCTGCGCCCCTAACGGTTTGTTCTGAGAAGTCCGTCTCTTCTGGACACGCCCTGTAGTCGGACCTCGTGGGATGAGCTGAGGCCCCTCAGCTCGTTCTGAGGGGCTGTGTGCGGGCTCGCCCCTGACGTGACTCTTCAACTTACACACGTGTCCAGCAGCTCACATTCAGATGATGTTTGCAGCATAGGGTTTTTGTCTGTTTTGCGTTTTTCTTTTATTTTGTTTTTAAAGGAAAGTTTGCAGGCAGGAAGGAAGAGAGGAGGAGGGAGCATTGTATTTTACATTTAGTTGTTTATACTGGTTGTTTCCCCCGGATCTGGGACCCAGAAAGTGGGCTGCATACATCTGGAGGGGACTGACCCAACCTCTGCTCTACCAGCGCGCGCCGGCGGCAGCTTCACAGTCCTGCGCTTGTTCACACGTTCACCACAGCGGCCTGCGGGAGGGGCGGGGCCGCGGGAGGGGCGGGGCCGCGGGAGGGGCGGGGCCTGCAGGACGAGGGCACCGCCTACTCCCGGCTGCCTACTCGTGGTGCCGCGGCCTGCTCACTGCGCCTGTCCGACCTAGGACTCCTCTTGGCCCCTGCCCTGCCCGCCCCGCCCTCCTCCAGGAGCCCAGAGATGCAGTGCCATTATTTGAAAGTAAAAGCTGTGCATTCCGCCGTTCTCTGTACCGCGCCCGGGCACCGCAGAGTCCGGAGGCCAGCGCTGGTCTTTAGCCATGCTGTGGCAGCCAGGCCCCGGTGACAGCAGAGCAGTGACTGGGGTCACGGGAAACGGCCCGGGACACTTCCGCTTCCCCGCTCGGCAACCACGGTGGAGATCAAGGTCATGGTCACAGGCTCTGGGGCAGGACGCGGCCCCTGAAGTACCCCCTGGCATCTTACCTTCTCCCAGGGAACTCCAGGCTCCCTCGCGGTCCTCAAGCACGACGGGGCGGGAAGCCTCGGGCCGCGCTGGGTTCACTGGCGCATTGGGCCGCGGCGCAGGTCCATGCTGCGGGCGTCGGGACGGGCGCCCACACGTCCGCGCTACAGGGGCCGGCGCGGGCCCCCGCGGGTCCACCCTGCGGGCGCGGGGACAGTGCCGTTCGCGGATCCATGCCGCGGGGCAGCTGCGGAGCGCCAGCCCGTCCTGCGCGGGGTTGCACCCTCTTCGCGCATGCGCGGGCAGCGCACCTCCCGGAAGGAAGGCGGTCGCGTGGCCCGGCCCGACCAATCCCGGCCCGCTGGCGCGCACGTGCTCCCTTCAGCGTCACGTGCCGGCGGCGTGGCGGGGGAACCTGGCTGAGCCTCCGCCGCCGTGGCTGCTCGGGGCGGGGCGTCCACTCAAGGGCGCGTCCTGCGGCCCCGTGGGCCGCGGATCGTCAGGCCCCGGGGCCCCACGGCCGGAAGACGGCGGCCTGAGCCGCTGGGCCTGGCGTGGGGGCCGCGCGGGCCAGGACGAAACGGCCGGATGCGGTGCCGGAGCGGCGGGACAGGCAGGCCCGGGGTGGGCGGGGGGCGGGCGGCGGGCGGCGGGCGGGTCACCTCCCGGAGTCGCGGCCCGGTGGCCTGGAGCCTGGCGCTTCCCTAGGGGGCCGGGCAGGCGGCAGGCACCGGGCTCCCCGGGTGGAAGGAGGAGGAAGGCGGAGTTGCGGGCGGGAGTGGGCCTGGTCCCCCGCCTTCTCTGCCGCCCTCGCCCGCCTGCCCGTCGCTGACCCTGGAAGTGCGAACGCCGGCCGCCGGCCGCCGGCCGCTCCCGGGGCTGTAAACGGCCTCTTCGTGGTGACCTCCTCTCGGATTCTCCGTGGCCATCTCACATTGAAAACTGCCTTAAAAGGGAGGCCTCCGAGGGGTCCGCAGGACCGGTTCCATCCCCGATTTCTCGCCCCGCCGCCCCAGGAGGAGGAGAAGCGGGGAGCAGTCAGCGCAGGCTGTCAGGCCGCCTCCTGGAGCCCCGCTCTGCTGCCCGCCGGCAGCTCGGCCTCCCAGGAAAGAGAAAAGCAGACAGCCAGCCACGGCTGTGATGTTCTCCAAATACTGCTCTCCGCTGCCTCTCAGCCCCTTCCCTCCCCTGTTCGCGCCAGCTGAGCAGGGCTTCCTGAGCAGGAAGGCCCGTGGACGTGGAAGAGAACCCAAGCAGGAAAGGACATCTGAATTCCTGTCCACTCAGCAACCTTTTGCTGGGGGGCCCTGTCCCAAGCTGCTTGTTTTCAGGAGCAGCCTCTTCCAGGCTGGAAAAGGCCCTGGCAGATGGGCCCTGCAGGGGTGTCGAGTCCAGGATTCACTGCCCTGTGTTCCTCTGTCCCCTCTGCATTTGTAAAGGTTGGCGAAGGAAAATTTGTGGGGTGGGTCTTTTCATTGAAGCCTTTCCTCTGAAATTGTGATGACCCAGTTTCCACAAAATCTCATCTGAACCTGGTCTCTCTTTAAATAAGTCTTGCAGATCACTGACTGCACCCCCAAAATAACGGGGGTGCAGGGAGAAATCTGAAACTCCTTCCTCTCCACTTTTTTACTCAAATAAGAGAATAAACCTTTATTAGCAGACTGATTTCCCCAGCCCAGTGTGCCTGTCAGAGACAGACATCCCCAGGAGAGACCCAGCACTCAGTGCAAGTGGGAGGCTGTCTTCGCTCAGAATTTGGGGTATGGAGGTGACTCGTGAGCAGCATATTCATTCTTACTGCTTGCACTCAAAACAAGTTGGAGTGAGAGTAAAAATATATCGTTTTAAAGTTAAAATACTTAAAAATTGTGTTTGCACTTATCACTGTGTAAAACGTGTATATAGTAAAGCATGTGAGTGAAGTCACTAAAATTATTTGGGTAGTTGCTTGTTTAAAAACATGGATGGAGGTGTAGTAAAAGTTTGGAAATTATAACTTTAAAGTGTTTTAATATCATCTCTATGTAGAAAAATGATAGTAGGGCTAAAAAAAATTGCTACTAACTTGCCCACAGATGTGGCTGAATATACTTTGTTCACACTGGTTGGTGTTCCCCTGACCCGGGACTGGAAGACTGGAATCAGGGGTGAGTGGTGTGAACCCCTTCACAGTGGTTGCCCCAACCGCTGCTCCACCACGGGGCACCTAAATAGCGTACTTCTTAAATGTGTCTACCTTTTACCTGTAGATTCCATTTGGAGTCACCAGCTTCTTTATTATTTAGCAGTAATTTGTGATTCTTTTTGTTTACTTGCTGTGTGCATTTAAGGATGTTGGATTCGCACCTCGGTCTGTGTGTCACACCCTCCACCAGCACCGTCCCAGCATCCTTCACTCCATGTGTCCCTGCTTCCTTCCGCTATGCTCCCACCCCCAGTTACCCAGTCTTTTTATTTTTTTTAAAGGAAAGTTGTAGGCAGGAATGAAGGTGGGCAGAAAGAGATGAGGAAGAAGCACCTTACTCGTATTCAGGTTGTTGATCTTCATTGTTTCCCCTGATGGCCCTGGGATAGGAACCAGGGATGTATGTGAACTGCACCAGCCAGAGGCAGCTGACAAAACCACTACTCCACCAGGGTGCATCGACCATAGTCTTGTGTCCTGTGAATTTTGTTGGGGTTTGTCTGTACACGTGTTTCTTTATATCCCACCAACGAGTGAAAGTATCCTGTATTTTTCTTTCTGGCTTAATTTTATTTAGTATAGTCACCTCCAGGTCCATCCAGGCTGTTGCGAAGGGCCCTGTTTCATCTTTCTTTCCGGCTGCGTGGAATCACACGAAGTATCCAGGCCACCGCATCTTTATGCATCATCAGCACGGGCATGTAGGTTGTTTCCGTGTCTTGACGATTGTGAATTGTCCTGCTGTCAGCGTAGGGTGCGGATATTCTTTCTCATGAGTTTTGGGGTTCTCTGGGCACGTGCCTAAGCGTGGACTCATAAGCTTCTTGTCCAGAAGGTCTCCCCTGGGAAGGGGGTCACAAGCAGGGTCAGCAGTGGACCGGCCACTCACGCTGTAGTGGGAATGGGTCCGAGCGCCCCTTGTCGCCCAGCAGCCGGGCACCAGGGAGATGAAACATGGGGAGACGGGAAGGAAGGTGGCGGGGCCCACTGGGTGGGCGGTGCAGGCCGAGCTGCGGGGGTAGACGTGTGCAGCAGCAGGTGAAGGATGTTGAAGGAACAGGAAGGAGGGAGAGGGCTGTAGAGACCAACCTTCTCCACTCACCTTGGTGACCCTGTACCCCCATCCACGCTGTTCCCCAGACCACGCGGGGGAGCCTGGGAGGTAATCGATGTTATTACCGCCACAAGCAAACCAAGCACACTTGCGATGTCAGCACTTCGGCTTCCTTCTTCCCGATGGATGCTCCTGGAAGCCGCTCAGCGTTCCCACAACAGACTCCCCATCCAGATGCTGAGCTCGAACTCCGTCCACCCCACTTGGGAGTCGGGGAGCCTTTGGAGAGTGCACAGCCTGCGTCAGAGCGCCAGAGCACGGGCCGGGAGACATCTAGAGGGCAGGCGACATTATTTCCCCAGGTGGAGGCTGGGTTGGAGGCCACAGAGCAAGGGCGGACTAACATCACGCTTCCCTGCCTGCCGCACCTGCCACGGACGACGCAGCGCCGTGTAAGTCACGCAGAGCAGCTCGGAAAGCACCTGAGATCCTGCTGTATGGGTGTCTCTTCCCCGCCTCTCACCAGGCACATGGACGCAGACCCTGCATCCCGCGCAGCATCTGCCTGTGTGGCCTGACTGTGCCGCTCCCCTCCCGGCCCTGCCCGCGGGCCTCCTTCACGGGGCACCTGGACATTCCGACCTGGCGTTCGGGCTCATCCTGCCTGGGTGGCTGGTGCGTCCTTGCTCTCTGGGGCGCAGGTGCTCTGGGCTCTTCTTGACTCTCCCGCCCCCGCCCTGGAGCCTGGTGTCTTCAAGGAGCGTCCTTTGAGTGGCCCCTGGAGGTCACACGCACGGCGATCTTGATACTCACCTCCTTGAGCAAAGACCTTGCAATTGCTCAGTTTAAGTCATCTCTTTATGATGTTCTTTCTTCTTCCTTTACTGTTTGTCGACCACGAACCTGCTGTGTATTAAGGTGCTTATCGTACTTTACTCATAAGGAACTTTTTAAATTTATTATTTATATGGACATGATTTTACTACATAGCCAATTCGACAACTGAATTTCAGATTTTATTTATGTGTTTTTCTAGCATATAGAAGTTTACAATTTTTAAGTATCAAATAACTTTACCCTTTACTGCAATTTTTACTTCACTGTGAGACCAGATACACATACTCTTTTATTCTTACACATTCACTTTTATATTTTTCCCTATTCTATGTTTTCTTCCTTCGTTTTTGCATTCCTTCTTTTCAAATAGAATCTCTTTCTTTGACTTTGTTTTTTAAAGAAATGCTCTAAAATTATTTTACTATATTTTATTTGCAAAGTGCTAATAATGGTGCACAGATTTAAAGTGCTACTTGATCTTAAATTTTTCTAAATTCTCTGCCTTCTGTCTTCTGATGCCCTAATATGTCTGTTCACACCTGGGCAGCTCGACACAGCACAGCACTGTTTTGTATGTTTTCAAGTATACCGTTTGACGTCTTTAATCACGGTGGTGCGGACACGGGGGTAAGCAGAGGTCTAGGGCTTGTGGAGCAAACCGCAGCCTGTTTCTCTGTTCCGCTCCACCCTGATCCACGGGAAGAAGCGTGGCTAATTACACGAGCAGACTTTTTTCCTGCTGCATTTCCTGTCTGCTCCTGAGCATTATTTCTCCAAATGAGCTTTTGCCTTATTTGTACCAATAGCCCCGCTTTTAAAATTTCATTGAAATTCGTTAAATCTAAAACATAGCTTTGAGAGAACTGTTTTCTTTATGATATTGATTCTTTCTTCCCTACAGTGCCTTCCCAGTTACCAAAATCTTTCCAAGCCTCGCCCCATCTGGACCCTCTTTCGTAATTCTCTGAGCGAACCCCTGAGAGCGTGCATGTGACGGGGAGACAGCAAACACAGGGGCCCAGCGCTCTCTGCCTCAGCCGCCTCTTTCTGTCGATGTGCTCTGGAGAGGATGTTTCTTCCAGGCATGGTCGGGCAGTGTCTCGGCTGAGACAGCTGTGAAGATGAGCTGGGGCTGCTGTGTGGTCCCCGGTCACACCCTTCTCGGCAGTAGAACCCTCCGCTGACACTAGCGACACGTGACGAAGCCACCGTGTAGAGACGCGGAGACCACTTTCTGCCGTCAGATCTCTTCATGCATTAAAGTTCACTTGCCTGTGACATGTCACTGCTACAGTGAGAACGCCACATCTGTGTGTCCGAGTGAGGTAGCCGGAGATGGGCGGGGCCGGGCCCCTGGCGTCCACCCTCGAATGAGGATCACTAATCAAAGCCCAACGCTCACACAGAGGTGCCCCCGCAGCCCCCACGCACATGCACATTCACACATGCACACTCACGTGCACACATGTTCACACCACACAGCACTCACACACATGCTCACATGTATACATTCACATGTTCACAGTTCACGTGCACACATGTACTCATTCTTACATGCGCTCACGTTCATAGTTCACAGGCACACGTACTCACATGTGCACACATGTGTTCACATGCACACTCATGTGCATACATGTTCACACCACACACAGCACTCACACATGTTCACATGTATACATTCACATGTTCACAGTTCATGTGCACACATGTACTCATATTCTCACATGCGCTCACGTTCATAGTTCACAGGCACACGTACTCACTCACATGTTCACACATGTGTTCACATTCATGGTTCACAGGCACACACGTACTCACATGCACATGTTCACACATGCGCTCACGTTGACACATTCATGTGCTCTCACATGCTGACATGCACTAACACATCATGCATGTTAAACATGCACACACTCAAGTTCACGAATGCGCTCACACACACACCTGTGCACTTGCACACACATGGATTCACAAACACATGCTCACAAGTGCACACACCTTCTTTCAAATAACCACTTCCATTTATCTGTGCACCCAGTGAGGCCGCCCAGGGATGCCCTCCCTCCCCGTGTGGCTGTCTCCGGCCTCTCTCACCTGACAGTCCTACTTTGCTCATTCTTTGCAGCACACATCGCAGGGTGACCTCTGCTCAGCTGTATGGGTGCGGTCTGTGCTTCTTGTTCCACACGACATGGTCTGGTCTCCTGCTTGCACAGGGTGCCCGGGGGACGCTGGCCCCGCACCAGCTGCTGGGACCACCCCGATGCCCCGTCACAGCACAGGCGGGAGCGCCTCCCATGTCAAAATCTTGGTTTTCAGAGATTGTCACAGTGAGGGAAACTGCTGCTTTTCCAGACGTTGTGTGGTACGTAGTGATGTGTAGGTGCAGGAAAATTACTGGGAGAAGCACAGCGAAGTGTTGCTGGGCTGGGCCCCACCCTGTCTTACTTTATGCTGGTCATGGATTTGTTCTGTAGTCAGAAAAACTAGGTGGGGAGCTTTTAAAGTTTGATTTGAAATATTTGAAGCTACTGGAAAAAGTATGCCTGGGGAAGGCAGAAGTGAGAAACAAAAGCTAGCAGAAAACCAAACCTCATTGGAATGCAAATATCAGAAAATATCAGTGCTCTATTAGAGGAGACTCCTGAGCAGGAGAATGGACAGTGGGATATAGTGTGACGGCTGGGACTGCGTGGCCATGACCCCCAGTGAAATGACCGGGGCCGGGGGCACGCTCACCGACCAGTGCTGCAGGGAGAATCTGGATGCAGTCCTCCGACACAAGCAGGGTGCTCATCGTAGCAGTGTCCCCCCATTTCTTCCTTTTGATGGTCCCCTGCTCCGGGCTGCAAGCTCGGGTCCTGGCATTTTAAACACAGATGGCGCCCCCGGCACCACCTCTGAGCCACCAGGGCAGGCGGTACCAGCTTTTAAAAGACATGAAACGCTGTTTATTTTTTAGGACCTCTGGCTGTACTGTAAAACCCTGAAGAAATACGTGCAAACGATAAGTGCTGAATCCCTGGGAAAGCCGTCTTGGCTGGGGGAGAAATTCTGGTGGAGGAGACAGACGGGCTTCACGCTTTAACGCCAATGGTGAATGTATGGTTTTATTGCAGTTTGTGATGCCTTTGTCTATGTGTGCAGTGTCTTAGAGACAAGATCCAAGATTTCAAGACAAATTTTGAAACAAAACAAAAATGCCAGGAATCCAGCTATTAATGTTCCTGCAAACAAGAGCCTCTCTTGTGAACGGGAACAGTACAATTTCAGCAGTTTATAAATTCAGAGTCTCAAAGATGGGCTTTCTTCCTCCCTCTCCCCTCCTCCGTCTCTTTCTCTTCTTCCCTCCCTCCCTCCCTCCCTCCCTGTCTAAAACAGAGATGCTTTCATGGAGAAACTTAGAAATGCCATGGAAACCGAAAGATAGCTGCTACTTGGTCACTTGGCATTGAGTTCTGCCTCGGATAGTTACAGGAACTTTCAGGATTTGTCTAGAGCTTGAAGTTACTCATGTTGGGCATTTGGTTTATGTAGATTTCTAAGGTGGCAGGCCTGCCAGAGTCAGGCGAGTCAAGAAAAGCCCTTCCCTAGCTTCACCGGGTGAGGATTTTCATTCTGGGGGATCATCACTTCGGGAAAACAGGAGCTGTACTCACAGCTTCCCATGCGAGCCCCTGGTTCCTGCTCACAGGAACACAGAGCCTAGCTGTGCGGTTTGGAGATTCTTCTTCGGGGTGCCGCCGCTTGGAGGCAATGGCATCTCAGTTCCTGACACCCGGAGGCCAGCTTTGCGACTGCGCCGTGCACCACTGCATTACGGCCACATCCCGGCAGTGGGATTCATTGCGTTCAGCGAGAACACTGATCGTCTGAACGTGGAAGAATGCATGCATCTGACAGCTCTGTGCTAGGGACACGAGAGGCCGGGACTTCAGTCCAGTGTGGACGTGAAGGGAGTCCCTCCCCAGTTATCACTGAGGATCCCCTGCCTGCACCCCCACTCAGATCTTTCCTTTCTTTTCCTTTTCTGGCACCAGGGGACGACCTCAAACAGGAGAGGCTGCTGGAGGCAGAGGGCAGTGGGAGGATGAGCTGGGCCATCCTGCCAGCTGGACAGCAGACTGGTCATAGCCTCTGGAGGACCCCGGAGACAGCCCCATCTGTGTCCCAGAACCCTCCGACTGGGCCCGCCGCCCACGCCGCCCCCTCTGGAGCACTGGGCACACGCACGTGCACACACTTGAGTCAGGTGTGCACTCAGACACGTTCATATACACACAGGGACACACACACATGCTTGAAAACATTCGCATGCAGGCGCGTATGCACAGGAACACACAGGCATGTATAGAAATGTGAACATAATCACACACTTGCGCGTTTGTACGCACATTCAGACACGCACCACTCAGGTTCATAGAAACACTTGGTGCTCACACAATCACATTGCTCACTTACACACACATTTCCACACTTGTGCACACACACTTGTATGCACAGCCTGGCCTCCTTTCCTCCGCTTCCAAGTCTGGAAACCAGTCTGGCTAAGGGGGACCCTGGTCTCAGAGGAAGGGCGAGCAGAGCTGGGGAAGCTTCAGACTCGGACATGCTGTGCGGAACAAGATCTCCTGACCCAGGTCCCCAGCAGGCCCCAGGTGGGTGACCAGCAGTCGCCCGTTCTCCTGTGAGCAGGAGCTGGCCCACATGTCCGCTGACCCAGGCCTCGGGACCCATCAGCTGCCGCGAAAATCCGGCTGGTCGCATCAGACCCTGGATGATGGCCCGACGGTGAAAATGGCCACAGCGACGGGCTCTCTGAGCTCGGCTGCGCTCTGCCCTCTGCCTGACTTTGGCCTTGACCCGAAGGGCGGATGGGGACAGTGGGTAGTCCTACACGTGAGCCCACACATACGACCCAGATCCAGGAAGAGGGTCAGAGGTCCCCAGCAGCAAACGGAGGCCCTGAGGTCTGGAGAGAAGCGAGAACATGCCTCACTGGAGGGACGAGAATCGGACGCCAGACACCCAGCACCCTGCGCGGACCCCACAGCTGATGAGCCCTGGGCCACATCAGGGGACTGGGCTTGTTTTCTTTTCTTTCTTCACGCCTCACTTTTATAGGCACAGCTCTGGCGCGCCCTGGTGGAGGCGGTTCGTCCCCGGCCTTCTGCCGAGAGCGCAGATCACAAGTGTCCTACAGACACGGGTTCAAGACCTGGGGCTGGGCAAACACCAAGGCGGACTGCTAAATAAGACACATAAATGCTTCTCCTTCCTCCCTCGCCCTGCCTGTCCCTGCCTTCATTCCTGCTGCCCTGTCCTCAAAAAAAGCACAACCCGTGTTAATTAACTGCGCTTTTAAATGGCATCAGATAACGAGTCAGAAAGAGCTTGGTCGACTTGCTTATATGCAAGGGCCCACTCATTAAAGCGATCCTTTCTAAGCCTCGAAGAGGAGAATAAGTGATGGCGATGTCGCTTGTTCTTACTTTTGTCAGTCTCTGCGGACCCTCAGCGCCGCCCTCTGTCTTTCCAGACCCGGCGCCAACAGTGGGGCTTCCCTTTGCCCCGGTCTGCTCCGTGCGGCGGCTGGGTCTCACGGAACGGCCTGACGGCATCCTGGAGGGCAGCCCAGAGCCCACCACGGTGTTCTCCCTGTGAGGAACCCCCTCACGTCCCCGTGCCATCTGCGGGCACGAGAGGCGGCCGCACTGTCCCGGGAGCCCATGCCACCGGACGCCAGCTGCAGAGGTGCAGACCAGGGCCTGGTGCCCGGGGGAAATGCAGCCTTACCTCAGCGCCCCCTGCTCCTTGCCGACCTGTGACAGCAATGTCCACGCCGAGCTGCGGACCCCACTCCTAATCCCATCGTGCACCTGGCTGAAGCCAGAGGCTTCGAGTGTCCCTGGCCTGCACGTGGGCCGGCAGGGCCGGACCTTCACGGACGCTATGGCCCCTTAGCTGGCCCCTTCCTCCTCTCCAGGGACGCCCGTCGTGTCGGCGCCGGGAGACGTGCGCGTTTCACTCCTCACTTGCCAGCTTTGTGAGCCGCAGCCCCTCGTCACTGTTGTTGTGTCCGATGGCAAAGGACAGACTTTTTATCAGAGAGCCGCAAAGACAGGCAGCGCTGGCGGGGCTCTGAGCGGGGCCGGCTCCCAGCAGGAGGGCAGAGGGGTGTCAGCAGTGCTCTGCAGCTTGTGGGGACCGTGCGGAACGGGCCAGAGCCGCAGACCTGCTGTCTCTCGAGAAAACAGAGCCATCTGCTCTTAGACAGGGAGGGAGGTTTGCGCGCTTGCGAGTGCCTGTCGGCCCTCGCGCAGTGTGCGCCGCAGCGCCGGGACCCTGCAAGCCGATTCCGCCCCCTGGAAAGCGCTACTCGGTGGCCTGAGGCCGGCCCGACGCAGACACGGCCCAGCGACCCCGTCTCCCCTGCGGGCCCCTCCGCAGCACCTCCACGGAGATGTAGATTGTGTCCCTTCAGGCGTGGGGTGTCCCGGTGACCCCGGGCTCTCGCTCTTACACACTTGTCTTCACTGTTGGCCACAGGCATGACGATGAGCCAATGCAGGATGTGCGCTCGGCAGACGAGAGAGCATGGGACAAAGACCGAGGGACGCCATCACCCCCAGCTGACCCCGCAGACGGAGGGAGCCCACAGCCGCCGAAGTGGATGGCACGCGGCATAAACAAACGGCTCTGCGAGGAGCCGTGTCCTTCGCTGGGCAGCAGGAGCTCATGGCCGTCCCGTCCCTTCCTCACTGTGCCCTCCCGGCCCCCCGGGAAAGGAAGGTCCCAGTGAACCAGGAGAGCGCGGGCCTAGTCCTGACTTGGAAGTGTTTAAGCTGTGTGACCTTGACCACGTCTCCAGGCTTCCCAGAGGAGTGGCTCTCGCGTGGCTCCGTCCTTTCACCAGGGACGCGAGCATAGTGTCGGGCGTCCGGTGTCCAGTGCAGCCCTGGTGCGGCAGAGTCGCGAGGAAGTGAGCGCGAGCGCGGAGCAGCAGGACAGCCCGACGTCCGTCCCAGAAGCGCCACACCGCTGTTCAAGGAGCTGAGAACGGGTGGCTGTTTACCCAGAGGAGGAGCATATTCTGTGTCCCAGCGTCTTGTGAAAGAACCAGAGCAAAACAGAAACCCTTCCACCCGATAGTTCGGTCGCCGAGGGAGGGTCAACGCGGCCGGGCTGTTTATACCAGCGAAGTATGGACATGTGAGGGGCTCAGTTTAGAGGGACGAGGACGAAGGGCTGGTTATTTTAATCCTGCCAGTGGTGTAGTGGGTCACATCCAGCTGTTCAAAGTTATGCTATATAAACACAGCTGTGATATATAATGCATGTAATAGACATAAAATATATAGTATATCATATAAAATATACACAGTATAAATGCGTAGTATATTGTATAATATGTATTACATAACATAGGAACATATCATGTTATATATGTATATATAAACACACTGTATATTACATATTGTGTGTAATATATAAACACACAGTATAATATATGTACTATGCAAACAGTACATTACACATAGCATGTAACTATAAACATATAGCATGCTGTGTGAAACGTGATATATACATCTATGGTATATGATACATGTCACATATAGCATATTGAGCTATTATTGATGAGCATGAAACAGACGTCAAGGCAATGAAAATGCAGTGTCCCATGAGCTGAGAAAATCTTCAGACAGACGTGGACCACATATCCGTGGTCATTTCTAATGGTCATAGCTTCTGAGTGGCTTGCCCTAATTTGTATGCATTTATGTTTCCTAATTTTACTATGTGAACATGTAGAAAAGGGAGAAGGTGTGGGGAAGAGGTAGGAATTTTAGTTCTTTGAAGGTGTTGCCTGAAAGAAACAGAGAGACCCGAAGGGTCGCCCGTTCTCAGCTCCACGTCCATCCGAGTGGGAGGCGAGTCTGGAATCAGAAATGTGGCGGGAAGGCGGCTGGGGGTCCAGCTGTCTGTCGTGTGACGCACGTGAATGGGGTCATTAATGTTTATGAAGTGCTCTAACATCCCGTAGGAAGAGCTGTTGTATGATGAGGCTTTCCTGGCTTGGACCTTCAGGTGGGCTCCGCGCGGCCACTTCCAGACCCCCAGCCCCGGAGGATCTCATAGTGAACAAGCAGGGCTGTGTTTTTAAACACGTAAACCTTGATCGGAGAAGACGTTGTGCTCCTTTACGCTGTAAGTTTTATAAGTCAAACCCTGGTCCAATGCTGTTCCCGAGGCCACCTTGTCCCAGTTCAGAAACGGCTCCTTACGTTACCAGCCCTGGACAGACCTCAGGCGTTTATAACCAAGGTTCGAGATTCGGCAGGAAGACTGGATGTGCCTCATGTCAGCTGTGCGGGCCAGGACACCCGATGGGCTCGAGGCCCCCAGTCCCGTGCCGACACCCCCCAGCCTGGCACACACACAGGGAGCCTGCTGAGCTCCGGGCCGAGTCAGCCGCGGGGCAGGTCCGAGTGACCGGCACCGAGTCTGGGGATGCCGGCGCCTGCTGACACGCGCCCCCTCCTTCCTCACGGCGAGCGTCTTGCCCACGCCCGAGCCTCTAGGGATCTAGGAGGACTGGTGAGTGAGCAGCGGGCGCCCACAGCCCCACGCAGCACTGCCATCTTTCCACCTGGAAAAAGCAAAGTGAAGCGCTTGGAAGGAAGGGAGGGAGGAAGCACTTCAATTTATGTATGTTTTTGGCTGTTCCCCAGGCCCGGTGGCGAAGCTGGCCCTTGGACTTTATGTGACTCATGCCCAGCCACCAGCTTAGTACCGGTGCCATGAACTGCACTTCCTAAAGGCGGTGGTTTGGGGGCAGCTAGTGGCCGAACTTCCCCCTGAAACCACTTTCCACGAACAGCGAAAGGTCGCAGCGCTCGGGACCGCCGTCTTCCCTGAGCTTCAAGGATTCGGGCGCCTCGACACGCACGTCCGTTTCTGTGGCTGGAGTACCGGGCAGCGGGGAGGCAGACGTGGCCTCTGCTGGAAGAGGACACCTGTCACTGGAAGGAGCGCTGTCCTGCGAAAGGGCTGGCTGAGGCCAGCAGTCTCCCGCTGCTGCTGTCCCCGTCACGCTGTAAACGCCCAAACGAAAGCATCTGTGTGGACGCTTTCAGATGATGGCGGGTGAGCACGTGCTCTGGAAAGAGCCACCTCTCCACACAAGGTGCTGCCTGCGCTGCTGGAGCCCAGCCCAGGGCCGTGACGCCGAAAGCCTGGCGGAGTGAAGCTGAAGTCCAGGGTCGGGTCAGAAGCAGAACACGACGTCGGTTTTCAGGGAAGACTCCTGGAAGGAGGGCGACCCTCATCCAAAGTGCAGACGCCGCCCACCGCCCGCTCAGAGCTGGACCTTCAGGACGTGGGCTTCCCAACCAGGGGCTTCGTCGGGTCCCAGGACCCACACAAGACACGTCCTGGAGGAGTCTCCTGCTGCGCCATATGGACAGTGGTGAAGGAAGAACTTCGGGACAAGCGCCCCACGGGGCTCCTCCTTGTGGGGAAGCGAGGACGTGGAGGAGCCTGGTGGCCTCAGCCCCCGGTCCTGGCGGGGTGCGAGCTGGGATGGGACACATCGGCAGACACCCTGCCCACACAGCTCCCATGCACCTGTCTGAGGTCCTTCTCCGAGTGACAGTATGTGGCCCAGATGACAGTCTCCGTCACATAGCTCCCCGAGGAGGAGAAATACCTGCAACAGGCTCCTGCCAGGTGCAGTTCAAGTTCCGCAGCTGATGCTTAAAGGGGGAAACCTGAGGGAAGACATTTTGCTTGCATTTGTCATGCATCTGCGAGTCGGGAGGTGCAGACTGCTGGCGGGGACACTGCCGACATTCAGAGAGCTGTGTCCGGCTGACCTCACTTCTCTGCACACAGAAAGACGCCCTCTAGGCTCCACCTCCATCGCAGGAGGCAGGTGAGCCCAGTCCAGCGAGGTGTCCCGACCCTTCTAAGGCACCTGCACACCATCGGGGAGCGCAGCACCTTCCTCCGTCCCGTGGGTCTCTGTCGTGTGTCCTCCAATCTGCCGGCCGCCCGTGTTTGAGGATTTGGGAATCATCCCCATGTCCCCGCCCCCGTCACTTCCGCTCCCAAACGAGCCCGCAGCTGCGTGGTGGCGCGAGGTTGGACGCCCGTGAGGAAGGCAGACACGCCCCCGGGCAAAGCTGCTGCAGTGAAACGTGTCCTCCCGCCCGCTGCCAGCACCCTGTGCCGCGTTTCACGCAGGTTTCTTCCTTGGGTGGTGGGGACGCTGCTGGGAGCCCGCAAGTGACAGCATCGCAGTCATTCCGAGGGGACACACCTCCTTTCTACAGATGCTGCTTGAGGTGTGTGGGGAGAAGCCCCTGGAATGTAGTTTCGTTTCTAGAAGCGTCACGTGCTCGACCCGGCCTCTGACCTGGTGAGGGCGAGCGGGGTGCTCCTGAGTCAGAGCCCAGGACCCTCGGAGGGAGGGACGGGGCGAGGAAGGTGGTTTCTGGAAGCTCCATCATCAGGCAGTGAAAGGGCTTGGGAAAACCTGATGGGAAGAATGCACCCGTTTAACTTCTTCAGTTTGTGGCAGTGTCTCCTCCATCTTCTGTTCTTCGCAGCAGTGACAGGAAAACGGAGGATTTAGCGCGGGATGAGGCTCTTCGCTGGGCATGGGTGAGAAGCACGGAGAGAAGTGTCTTCAGCACGTGCTTGGCAGAGCCGGGAGCCACACGCCCGGGAGAGGAGCGGCGCGCTGCTGACCCCGGACGCTGGCTGGACTCAGTGGACAGAGGCCTCGCGCACAGCCTAGAAGAGCACGCGCCGCGCTGCCCTCTGCTTCTGAGCGGCGTCTTTGGGGGTTCAGCTGCAACGTCAAAGGAAACAACAGAAAAAAGAAAAACTGACGATTATGTTCAACCAGAAAAGTTTTAAGAAGGAACTGGCGCCAGAAAGAAAAGTCTCTCTGTTGAAGATATGTGCGTATCATAGATCTGGTAAGAGGTTCATGTGGAACATCTATGAACAATTTAGCCAACGCAACAGCAAAACCCCAGATAATCAACCAAAAGTGGGCAGAGGCTCTCAGCAGCGTCCTCTCCGGTGAGGACAGACAGCTGAGCAACGGGCACAGGACAAAATGTCTGCAGGACGCGCGGTTTTCTCAGCTGCCTCCGGCCTGCGTCCTGCTCCCTCTGGGTGTGAGCTACTGAGAGCGTCTGGGGGTCATACGATTTCACGTCAAGGATTCATTCACCAAAACCGACTCGTTGCTGTGAGAGGGCTCCTCGGGTGAGGCCTGGATCTCCCTTCAGGCTGCTCAGCATCTGGGGGAGAGCTGGGAGGTGAAAGGGAGCTGGGGCGCCTGGGGTGACAGGGCTCAGAGCTGAACACTGCCTTTAGTGCTCTTGACCGAGGTCAAGCTTTCTGGAGTCTTCCCTGGACATTCCCTGTGTCCACTTTTTAGGACGATGAAATGTTGCACGCCGCGTTTGGGCGTAAGTCCGACAAGTCTGGCACAGTCTGTGCTCTGCCTCCTAACAGGAACGTCCTGTGCAGCGGATGTGCTGACGTCAGCCCCGTCACAGCCCCCGTTGCTGGCGGCGAGGGGATCGTCTCAGGGTCAGTGCGGCCTGCTCCGCCGGCCGTGGGGCTGCAGTTCCGCAGGCTCCCACCAGGGGGCTCCCACGCTGGGAAACCAGCCTCCAGACAGCTGGGAAGGGGCTTTCTTTTTATTTATGTATTCGTTCATTCATTCATACCTTTCTTTCTTTCTTTCTTTCATTCACTCATTCATTCATTCACTCATTCATTCATTCACTCACTCATTCATTCATTCCTTTCATTCATTCACTCATTCATTCATTCACTCACTCATTCATTCATTCCTTTCTTTCATTCATTCACTCGTTCATTCATTCATTCATTTGGGTTTTTTTTAGAGGAAAGGTGCAGGTAGGAATGAAGGCAAGGGGGCCAGAAGGAAGAGCGAAGAGGAAAGGGCATTTTATTTATTTTATTAGCTCTTTGTCTTGGATGTTTGCCCGCTCCTAGAAGTGACCCCAGTCCCTGAGATGAACGTGGACTGCACTCTGCTTGAGGTGGTTGACCAAACCGCTCCTCTTGAAGCAGCCAACCTGCAGTGACCCTGACGTGTGGCAGTGACCGTCACTTGCCCCGCAGGAGATAACATGAGGTCCCGGGCGGAGAGCAACAGGGGCGTTGCAACCCGGCCAGAGGACAGTGTCGGCGAAACATGCCCGATGTGTGTAGGCATCCTGTCCCTTGCGGAGGTGATCAGACGGGGCCATCGGCTCCCGGAGCCTGACACCTCGTTAGCAAAGACAGGCCGACAGCCCAGAGCCGGGTCTTTAGCTGGCGGCTCCCATGTGCTGAGGAGCCGCCTGCAAGGTGGGGCGGGGGCTCAGCGGCCATGGTGCCCAGGTGCCCGGGGCCCTCCACGTGGGGTGGTCCCCTTGCTCACCAAAAGCCCATTCAAGAAGCAGTTTCCAGTGAATGTGGCAAAGTGGACGGAGCGGACCCAGGGCCAACACCGCCTGGGCGCCAAGCGTGACGCATTCGGGGAGGGACCCTGCAGGGTGACGGTGATCAGCTCTCGCCACATCACGATTCCAGAGCTGGGAGCCTGACGGCGTCCAGGCAGGAAGGTGGCGCGTGATGGGTAGGGCGTGGGTGCGTGCGTGGGACATGGGGCCGCTCAGGAGCTGGGCCGGGTGGCGGCACCGCGGCCATCACGTCCTTGTGTGGGTCTCTGGGCCCCGAGGGGGCAAAGGCTCCCTAGAGGGTTGGAGATCAGAGCGGGGCGCTGGGAGCCACTTCCCTGCCGGGGCTGGGGACCCCGACCTGACCTGCCTCATCCCGGCAGGCTCTCCAGGGCCTCCGAGTCTTACTTTCCTGCCTCCTCTTCGAAGAGCTGGGTGGGGCAGGAGACACGGTGAGACAGGCCAACACTGGAGGCCTGGGCGCTGGTGATTCCGACACCCTGGTGATTCCCATCCAGAGAACGCTCCTCCCTGCCTGTGGGTAAAATAAGGATGCTGTCCACCCAGACAGTCCCTTGGAGATGCAGCAGGTAGCGCCAGGTGCACCTGTCATCGGAACAAGGGGTGACGTGGTGCCGCCTGGGTGCCACTGGGGGTGTCCCGCCTGGACCCCGACGGGCGTGGCCTGGGCACCGGCCATGCGGCAGGCTGGGCTGATTCCTGAATTTTGCTTTTCCTGCCCATGGTGACTTATTGTAGTTCCGGCCTCCAGGGAAGTCCACTGAAGTAGAAAGCAGAAAAATGGCTCCCTGCGATCTCGTCACCCAGCTTTACCCTCTATTAGTACCGTGTCATATTTCTTCCTGCATCTTTATTACTGTTTTCTTAAAGCATAATTGAGAGTACACAGTAGATGCAATTTTGGAAACTGAAAATATTTAACAGCATAAAAATTCCCTCATGCAGTAACGATCTTGTAAACATAAAATGTAAACACAATTTTTAACGATGGCATAAAGCTGAAATATACGGATGGGCCACACTTTAGCTTCTTTCCCTTTACATCGTCTGCCAGCCATGGGCACGCCCAGTCCTGGACTGTCGGCGCCCTCTGTCGCGGCTGCATCGCTCTCCGGTGTGTCCTCAGACCACTGTGACTTCCCCTATTGGAGATGAGAGATCAGGACTTGGAGAGGCCACCCACCTGATGAAGGCGGTCTCCCTGCATCCCTGGGACTGGGGGTCTTTTCCCAAGGTTCCTGCAATAAAGGTCCTGACTGGAACACGTCCACTCACAGGCAAAGGCCGGAGCCTGAAATTGGGGTGCAGGCCCTGCCCCTCCAGCCCCCGGGCCCCGGCACCCTGGCTGTGGCCATGTCCTCCACCTTGGCCTCCCTTGTCACAAAGCCAACTTTGCTCGGTCCAGAGTCCCCCTCCATGGGGACACCAGATGCCGGACGGGGCCACACTGAGAGGAGGCAGCCCAGAACAGGGCGGCCCCTGACCCCGTCTTCAGCAGTGCTTGAGACGCGGACGCCAGACATCGCACCGTGAGCCGTGAGGTGCTGCGTCTCTGAAACGGTGGCTGTCATTTTCCGGAGAATGTGATTCGGGTTTTCCAGGGTAGACCTCCGCTACCTGAAAACCCTGTGCTTAGAAGTCATGACAACTCCAGGAAAAAGTAAAGCTGTGTGACGGCCCTTACAGCGTGCGTGTCCGTCCGCGCGCCGTCCGCCGAAGAGAGGAGGCTGTCGCTCAGCGACGTCTGTTCCAGACGGAAATGCAGCTGAGCCTCCCTCACTTCTCCTGAAAAGACATGGCCCGAGGAACCGATGGGTGACAATGGGCTTCCAGAGCTGCTCCTTGCGGGTCCTTGGGACAAGGGACGACGTCTGCTGAAGCTCGAGATGACACCGCAGAGCCCGGGGACAGAGCACGGCCATGGTTGTGTCACACTTTCTCGCGGGGGCCTTCAAGGGTGCGTGCAGTCTCTCTGGGCGCAGCTGTCCCCCCACATGCTTGCCACCCTCCAGAGCACTTACCCTCACGCTCAGGCCCGATTGCTGTGAGGATCTCTGCTTGTTAAATGCAAATTGACTGCCGAGGAGACAGCCGCTCCCACCTGGGAGGCAGTGGGTGCTGGTGAGGGTGCAGGAAGAGGACCCTCCTGCACTGTTGGCTGGAGGGGACCTGGAACAGCCCTCATGGAGCTCAGTATGGGGACACTGCAGAAGACACCACACGATCAGCATCCCGCGTGCGAGGCGTACGTGAAACCACAACTCCCATCGAGAGGGACAGCTGCCCCCTGGCTCGCTGCCGCGCTCCCCATGTTAACCCTGGAACGGCCGATGGGGGCCAGTGGGTAAAGATGTGGTCTCGGCCCTCCGTGGGACGCCACTCAGTAGTCGGAAAGAGGGAGCTGGGGGTCTGCGACACCTGAGCCAAGTTAAGCTGGCAGGTGGGCTTGTTCACATGCACGTTGTAAAGAGACAAATCAGAGCAACAGACAAAACAAAACTCACCCTGAGACGCTGACCACAGAGCGGGATTCCGGAGCGGAAGGGCGGGAGGGCGGGAGCCAGGGCTGGGGCTGGTGGACGTGACATGTTATCAGGTGTTTAGTGACTGAAGCTGCACGTTGAAAGCGTAGTGCTTTGTAAAGCAGAAGTACCGCAAAAGCCGGGATAATTCTACGTACTTGCTGATAATTACCAAATAATCGGGCTGGCAACTCTCACAAATGAGGTCCGTTTCTGTCTCACAAAGTGAGACGGCAGCTCCGCTGTCCAGCGACTGTGTCTTTGACATTCGAGTCACGGCTGCGTCCTGAGAAAGGTGCCCTCGCAGATGGCTTCCTTTGTTTTCACTTTCTCGCCTAACTTCCTGCCCCTCGTCACAGCTCTAAGAGTGGCCCCCTGTACTGTCAACTGTTTCAAATTCCCCTAAACGGGGAGCCACTCTAGCGCGTGGGAGACGGTGTTGACACCGGTGCGCGGCTATTGATAGGTGATTGGTGTAGTGGTTGTGAGGTCGTTGAATTTCCGTCGTAGTAGATACGGTGTCGTTTCAGCCATGGGTAGGCTGATGCTTTTTCTTTCAACTTGAATGACTTGGATATTTTTCCACAGCTTCAGCATTGTGTGCTTTCGGATAATGAAAGGATTCCCTTTCCATCGAGAGCCTAGCCATCCAAAAATGCAGTTCCCAGCCTCCCGACGCTCACGAGGTGGCCCCTCTCTCTCCCGGGGCATGGGGCTGGCAGAAAGCTGTGGAAACCCCGTTTTGGCTGCAGACGGGCTCCAGTCACGGCGAGAAGCCAGGCGTCGGAGGGACTGAGGGCCACACGGCCGAACGAGGCCTCAGCACACGGTGTTCTGCGGGGGAGGTCTTTTGCACCCCCACACGACCCACTTTGAGCATTCAATTTTTCTCCATCGGAAATTTTGATGCGGGTTGGAATTTAAATGAGGTTCAAAGGCCAGAAAGTTGAGAATTCAGAGAAGGCCTTGAGATAAATCGTGACGCTCGGTCTGGTTCCTAATCACGTGTCGTCAGAGACTCCAGAAGAGGGTGCGGAGCAAGCGCCAGAGGAGGGTGTCTGTCTGCAGACAGGCTGGGAAGGGACAGTGCCTCTCTGGAGCACGGAGTCGCATTAGGGGACCCTTCCCTGTCGGCAGACCGCCCGGGGCCAGCTGCTGCCGTGGCCTTCCAGAGATGGCAGGTGTTTCCCGGCAGCCTTTGCAAGACGGCTCCCCAGGTGCTTTCTCCTCCGTTACCCCAGTTTGGGGCCCCTCTTCTCTGTGAGCTCTGTTTGGAAACAGCAGCAGCAGGCCCTGCCGGGAAGGTGGTCAAAGGGCAGGACCAAGGAGAGATCCCAGTCTCAGCGAGTCCTTCAGAGGGCCAGGTGCCCGGCTACCCCGTGTCCAGTGTTTTGTAAGTTTGTCTCCACCAAAATGGCCCCAGAGGCCTAGTCCAAGGTGTCCAGAGCCAGCTTTTCCATCAGCCACTCTGCAGGCGGACCATAGTTCACCGGAGGCCCGTGGGTCTGGAGAGAAGCTTTCTGCTGCCCAGAGACGCTGAGGTATGGAGTCTGCTCCAGGGACCACCTTCTATCGGAGACACTGTGTCTGGCGAATGTCAGGGTTCTGTCCCATGAAGTCACCGCCTATGAGGCCCCTCCTCTCTCCTCAGCACGGGCTAAAGTCCTCCTCTGTCCCACTGACCACAGAGCTTACGGGGGCATCACGGTTGGTCTTTCCTCCACTGAGCTGCCGACGTCCCTCTGCTTGCTCGCCAGCCCTGATGGAGCTCCGTGCGGGGGGACTTGCCCTGCGCTCCTCAGTTTCAGGAGATGAACGGACTGTGCCTGCGGTGCGTTTTATGTAATCTCTCTGTTGCAGAGCAGAGAGGCAGGTCTGAGGCCCTCTGAGTGTTGACTGGGTCTCACTCCTGCGCGCGGGCAAGCACGGCTGCTCACTCGACAGACGGCGAGGGCGTGGACGGACACGCATGTCGCAGACCCGCACAGCCGGGCCGGCGAGGACAGCGTGGAAAAGTGACTTGCTCTGCCGCATCCTGTGTGACGGTCCGCGACCCGAATGGGCGTGCGCGCTTGACTTAGTGGGCCCTGGACTCCTGCACCCGAGTCCAGGCCTCTGAGCCCCTCGTCCTTGCTGCCCAGCGCTGGGCTACCGGCCTCGGTACCTCTGTGTCTCCAAACTGCAGCAAGACTCGCTTCTTCCCACGAGGCCGGGTCCCCCGACCTGCGCCTCGCTCTCCCCGCCTCCTCTTCCCCGCCTCCTGCAAGAACCACGCTGGAGGCTGAGGTACGTGGCCCGGAGCCTGAGGAAGAGCTTTGCTCGCCGGGAGACCCTGGGCTGGCAGCATCTGCCCACCTCACCCGAGGAGCCGGGGAGAGGAGGGCGTCCAGCTGGGGACCCGCGGCGGGGAGGGCGTGCCAGTTGCCTACCGCTGCGCTGGCCTCGTAAGTCCGGCGCGCGGCATCTCGTCTCCAGAACCGCAGAAGTTTAACGTCATGCACTTGCTTTTGCGGGGGCACGACAAAGAAGCAAACTTAAGTTCAGATGGTGTTTTCTCAACGGTTTTCCATTGATGATTGTCCCAAGACATTCATTTTAAGATAGACCTTGAACACTGAACATATAAAACACGTAACCTGTCCTCATTGAAGCAGCGATAACCTCCACTGAATCACTGAAAAACAGGCGATGAAAACCTGATTTGTCGGCAAACACACATTAAGACGAGACTCAATCCCGTTTGCTGCACACTCATCACACGCACTCTGTGGGGTTGCATTTACTTTATGTCGCAACATCAGAAAAAGTAAGCACCACTGCGGTTTCTTCGCAATTTTTATTTTGTGTCTTTGACAGTCCGCATGTTTCTGCGGGGCCACCGAGTGTCACGCACGTTTAGCTCACGTGCTTTGAGAGAGGCGGTCGGAGAGGATTCTGTCTGGAGCGGACTGTCGGTCACGGGTCCTCTCTCTGATGCAAACGTGAGACCACTGACATCTAACGGCTGCACAGACCCCCTCGTGGGGTCTCGACCGAGAGTTCTCACTGCTGGTGGGGGTTGTGGTGCTCGGGCTCCTCTGCATCCTGGAGACCCTTTGTCCATCCTTTGCCAGAGATGAGTCCCTCTTGTGCTGACCTGGGATGCTTCCACCCCATGTCGTGCGCTTTCCCGCCGCCGCTGCCCTGCCGCTGGGATTCTGACGCCGGATGTGGCGTGGCCTCGTTTGCCCCGGGTCTCTGGCAGGCGCGTCCGGTGCGTCCACCCTCTTCAGGTTGGCGATCTGAGCGCCCCACCTCAAGTTGCTGTCCCCTCCTGTTTCCTCGGCTCTGCTGTCGATCATTCTATCCGTTCCTCCTTTCGAAGACCACGCTCCGTAGTTCTCAAGTTTCCATTCGGCGTTCCCCGAATCCCCCACTTTTGGGGCGAGTGTCTGTTTTCATACGTTTCAAGTGTCTGTAATTGCTCCCTGAGGCGGTTTCTGACGGCGGCACTCCTATCCTTGTCATTTGATGCCAACATCTGTGCGTCCTGCTGGAGGCATCTGATGTCTTCCCTCATCCAAGCTGGGGTTTCCTTGGTTCTCTGCCTGACGAGTGATTCTTTTATAACCTGGATGTTTGGATTATTCTGTGGTGGCCTCTGCATGGAACTTGCACCCCCTGCCTTGATGCCTCCGTCCACACTGACAGGGGCAGGGGCCCAGGCCCATTACTGCTGCCTGGGGTGCAGGACCCACTTCCCCAGGGAGGGGACGCCGCACGGCTGACAAGGGTGGTGCCAGGCCCGCTGAGCCTTCCCCAACCTCCTGGCACAGGTGACGGGGACACTCTGGACCTGATGCCCATGTGGACTTGACCCCGGGTTCCCGCCCAGGTGATGGGGACACTCTGTCTCGATGCTTCATAGGACAGGAAGAGCGGAGGAGTGTCCTCCCTGTCCGGGGACGGAAACCCTGGTACACGTGTGTTCAGTCTTCCCCATAGACCATTTGTGCTGTCCTTTCCCTGCTTATGCCCATTTCCGGAGTCAGCACATCCCGCTGGAGACCTGTGCTGAGGCGCCTGCCAGAGACCCGGTGCAAGTGAGGCAGGGCCCCTTCCGCAGGCCCCGGGACCCGAGGACCCTGCCCTGTGAGTCGCCATCTCCCTGCATGGTCAGGGCGAGTGAGCCTCCTGGTGCTGACATCAGAGCTGCAAAACAGAACAAATCTGGGCAGACAGTAAGTTCGGAGGACAATTTTTTTGTGATCTGGCATTTCCTGTCAAATTCTGCCTATGACCCCGTGTGGAGGGCCATGGGCAGTGGTGACGTGGGACTGACTTCAGACCATGCCTGGCCTGCAGGTTCCAGCAGCTTCCCTTTGCGATCCGAGCCTTGAGGCGGGCTGACACGGACCATTGGACGAGCGCCTTCTCCGTTTGATCAAGTTGGCACGTCCCGGATGATAACACAGAGACAGAAAGTCTTGTCCAGATGAGTGTCTGGCCATGGTCGGCTGTGGGTGCTGTGTCCACCCTTCCCAGTCTGGGAACGCCCTCGGGTCCTCACCTGGACACATGAACCCACTGAGAGTCCGCTGGAGCTCTGAGCCCAGGTGGGGGTCGTCTGCAAACCCCACAGCAGAAACGGGCCTGTGATGAAGGAAGGACAGGCCCCCCATGCCGTGCACTCCATCCCTGGAGCCCCTCTGCATTTCCTGCCACCCAGCGGCACACAGAGCTGTCAGGCTCTCGGAGTCCTAACGTTTTCAGGCACAAACCCTGCCAGCAGTCCCAGTGCCTGGAAGAGGAAAGTCAGGGTTTGGGTGTCTTGAGTGGCGCGTCTTCTCCCACAAATGGGGTCTCTAGTGTTTCTGGAAGCTGTCCCCCTTTTACATCAGAAGAGAGGTGGAGTGGCGCGCACTCTGCAGTAGCTCTAAGCGAGGTACTGAGCTGCCGGGGGTCAGGCAGTGACATCCTCGCACACACGGGCACATCTGGGCACCGTCTTCCCAGCTCGCGGCTTCCCGCCCCTTCCCCGCAGAGTGCTGTCAGGATGACACCAGTGACAAGGTCAGGAGCTGCGAACACGACTTGGCAGGTGACACTTTCCTCACTGTCTGCCCGTCCCTTCGGTCATGAGACTAATGAAGTGCTGTGGGCAGTTTCTCCAGCAGCCGCTGGCTGCTTGCTCCTCCACCTGACCGATCCGCTGAGGGTGGCCTGTGTTTGTGGACCCGCTGCACTGGGGCCTAGAACCCTCTTGTCTGCAGCTGTTTGGCGCTGTTTGGCTCAGGCCCGACGCTTGCATGTCCTATGTCAGGTGTGTGTCTCCTGGAAACGTTTCCGCGGGTGCGGCATCTGCACTGTGGGCGCTCCCCCAGGGGTGTATCACCGCCCTCCACCACAGCTCCTCTCAGGTGAGCAGCTTCCCGTGTCCCTCTCCTGGTCCCTTTGCACCCTTAAGACTTGCAGTGGACGTGGCTCTTCTGCCCTCCTAGCTGTTGGTTAATCGGTCGTGGCTGATCGCTCCAGCATCCGCCCCAAATACTGATTCCGAGTTGAGCAGTCTGTAATCGGGGCCCAGGTCATCTATTTTAGTAATGGCTTCAGTCTGCACCCCCTCCTGTCTGGACCTACACCCCCACCTGGGTCAGCTCCCACTGCCTCTCCCCCAGCAGGTCACCTCATCCACTCGTGGCCCCTGTCTTCGTCATGGAGGAAGTGAGGGCAGGGGGCTCAGGATGCCTTCACCTGTCTCCCTCCCACTCAGGTCTCCCCTTCAAAGACCCGATGAAGTCAGCTTGGCAGTGGCATCGCCCTGTGGATTTCTCGTTTGGCCAGGAGTCCACCACTTTGGTTGGGAGCAGTGCCTTGCTGGGAGTCCCATGTCTGCCTGCCTGATGGCTCCCGTCCCAGACATTCACACCCCGCATCTTGTCCACATAGAGGGAGCGGTGGCGGGGCCCTTCGGAAGTGGCCACTGCCCTCTAGATCGATGACAGACAGGCATCCTCCGTCTCCCACTGACTGTGTCCTCCGTCCTCCTCTTCCCTGGACAGACGCCTTCAGTGGGGCAGCGCTCAGGCCCACAGGCCACGCGGTGCCTTCACTTGGCCCTCATCCGTGTGGTGGGCGGGGAATCAGACCGAGGTAGGACACAGTTCTCTGCTGGAACCTCCCTGTTTCATTGTCCACTGTCCTCTTGACGACGGGAGGACATCTCATGGCCGACAGCATAAACCAGAACCGGCCGCCGCACCCCGCCCACTGACTGCTCCTGGCACTGCCCGAGACCCCCAGTGCCCAGCGACGTGGCCAGGCCACCAGCTCCTGGCCCATCAGCCTGTGGTCTGTCTGGCTCATGACCGCATCCACGTTTCTCCTCCAGAAACTGTCAAGAGAGACGGATGGCCTTGTGCAGCCATGGGCACCGACCCCACAGCCGTCGGCGTGAGGACCACGTGTGTTTCACTCAGACGGGAGGCAGGTCCCCCCCTGCTCAGCCCCTGCCAGCGGGCGTGTCTGGGAGCTGTGTGCTCCGCCCAACTTCCTGGAGACCCGCCGTCCGGGGGTGTCCGGACCCCCTGCCGACGCCCGGCCTCACGGGCCTCTCACCGCGGGCGTCTCGGAGTCTGAGGGGTGTCCCTCGACGCCACCCCGCGGACGGCTCATGGGACGGGCGTTGTCTCCGTCACCCCACACGCTCCGGGACCTTCGTGCTTTCTGTCCACCTGCTGTGGCCTGTGTCCACCTCTTCTGTGCCGTGCGTGTGGTATGTGACACCTCGCTGTGGACAGTCGCCCGTTTTCTGAATTCCGCTCCCCTCATTTTCCTTGACCAGCCCCGTTACGTGGTTTTCCCCGCTTGCGTGTCTTTTCCATTTCATTTCTGGCAAAGCCTGGCCCTCCTGCCCTGTGGACACCGAGAGTGGACCTGGGGCTGCTGACCCGCATGTCTCCCCACTGGGGGGGTTGTCTACCCTGGGTGCTGACTGGAGGCGGGTGGGAGGGATCCCCACAGCAAAGGAAGGTCCTCAGTGTCCCTGCAGGCGCTCTCTCCCCACACCAGCCTCGGGGCTCCCTGCACCCACATTCGTTTCTCCGTGGGACGTATGTCCGTCTCTACAATGTGGAGAAGTGACAGAGTGGTTTAGTCAACCCTCTTCCTCTTGTCCCATCCACTCCCTGCTCCCCAAGTCCTGGCCACGTGTTCCGGCCTCCCAGCCACATCCGCTCACCTCACCTGCGCTGTTCCAGGTGTTTGCTGGTGCAGGGACGCGTCGGTCCAAACCACCAGGTGGGCTCGACGCCGGGTTACCGCCCGTCGGTCTTTTCCTCTCTCTGATTCCACTTTTCTCCCCTTAAATGTTGCATCTGGCTATTTTATGGCTGATTTCTTTAAACTATCTGCCCTGAGCAGTTTATATTTAGACCTTCCACTATTTCTTCCTGTTAAGATCAGCCTGATTTAATTCCTCCAACATCTGAAAGAGGAAATTCTCGTCCAGAAGGCTGTGCAGTACCTGTGGTCAGAAGATCTTTTCCAGGACGGAATGGGGTGAAATGTCCCCAGGGGAGCAGACGTAACTCACTTACCGGCTTGACCACCTACCAGGAAAAGGATCCTCCCCTCTCCTCTCCATGCACGCTGGGTGGCACACAGGACGCTGCGGCAGCCCATCTCCTGCCCGCTGCGGGCCTGCCGGGTGGAAGATGGTCGTTCCGGCCGCAGGCTGGGCCTCCCTGAGCTGGGCCCTCTGGCCATGAGAGCAGAGCTGCCGGCCGGATTCTCTCCCGGGGAAAGGAGAAACCGAATCAGTAGCCAAAAGAAACGTTACCATCTTGAATTCTTTTCTTCTTGTCTTTTCAGAAAGTTAGGGGAGAGAATCAAAGGCGAAGGGGAGAGAAGTGATGAGTCCTTTACAAACAGAGGCGGTGTGTGCACGATTTTGATCGGCCCTTTTTTGGGGGCAGGGTGGGCACAGATGAGCCCTCGCGCAGGGGCAGCAGCCGGCCCCGAGGCCCCGCCACACACCAGCCTGAAGCTCCAGTCCCACACCCGACTCACACCTTCTTCCGGAACCTTGATTCACAAAGCCCACGCAGAGAAGACTGTCCTCCTGCTGGCCACGGCTCTGCAACCCTGGGGGCGTCTGTCCCCTCGTCTGTCTGCTCTCATCAGACGCACGGCCTCCCCTGAGGCCATCTGCCCGGCCAGCCGCATCCAGACTCAGGAACAAGGGTCCCGGGCAGCCCCTGAGACATGCGGACAACTAAGTGTCGGCCCCCATCTAGGAGACGCTGAAAGAAAAGTGCAGTAGAGGCAGGAAGACACTCAACCATCTGGAGTCTGAAAACAAAATACTACACCAACGACCAAGTCTGAAAGAACAGTTGACATGTTTCTAGACCAACTTGTCGATCTGTATTTCTGGTGTGTTTGTGCTCTGCGAGGTCACATAGTTCGAGTGTTCTGTGTTTATTTAGAGAAGCGAGGATGGAGTGCTTTCCCGAGAACCGGCGACTGACAGGGAGACGGAGGCAGTGCCGGCTGGCACCTGTGGGACCTGCAGGGCCAGCCCCCTGTCCAGTGGGGAGGGCCTGGGCTCCAGCAAGGGGCAGGCCTGCAGGCCTCTCACCCAGGGATGTGCAGTTCAGGTCCAAGGAGCTGGCAGGGATCTTCACAGCACAGTCCTAAAAGAATCCAGTCACCAGCAAGTTTCCCCACATCAAGGTTTCTGCAGAGCACGATCCATGTTTTCAGAAAACATTCCACTTTCATGCTCAATGTGAAATCAGTTGCTTCTGAAAATATAATACAAGCAACCAGACGAGGGGGAAAAGTTCACGTTCCCAGTGGAATGGGAAAGCATCGATGGTCCTTAGCAGGAGAAACACATCAGCAAGAGCATGGCTTTCTTGGAGCCGTAGGTCCTGGCTAAATCCGGGGTTTTCTTCCTTTACCTCCAGGGCTGAATCATTACTTCAGTGAAGCCAACGCCTTTCCAGTGTCTGCACTTGTGTTTTCCTTTTGGAAACAGGCATGATGTGCTGTTGGCCAGAGCACATTGAATGTTGAACTCCCTCCAAGTGTCACTCAGGCAGTCCTCTGTTTGACCTTGACTTTCCTGCTGGCCTGGCTCTGAGTGGGGTGTCCCGAGAACCCGGCAGGACAGGCTCAGGCCACACGCCCGAGCTGACTGCGCGGAGGGGGAGGCGTGGAGAAGGGGCCTCTCACCTTGTGTGGGAGCGAAGCCAGGTGCAGCCTTGGGAGAAGAGTGTGGACAGGCCTCAAAAATAAAAATGCGATATCCTAAAATACAGATAGCATAGAAACAAAGTATAAAGCCATTTTAAAAAGACAGAGGCGCACAGCATTAAAGAAAAAGAAATAAAAGCGATTACCATTTGTTCCAGCAGTCTCCTCCTGGGCATAGACCCAGAGGACACAAATCTTTAATCAGGGGAAAGTTCTGCACCCCGAGGTGCACAGCAGCACGGGCCCAACAGCCCAGACCTGGAAACACCCTGAATGTCCATCCCCAGATGCTGGAGAAAGAACTGTGGTCTACCCAATGCCACATGAGTGGAGAAAGAAGACGTGGTACGTATGCAGTGGACACTGCACAGCCCGTAGAAGAGATGAAACCCTGTCACCTGAATTAGCAGGGATGGAACTAGAGGGGATTATATGAAGTGAAAGAAGTCAAATGAAGAAAGACAGACACCGGCTGACCTCACTCACAGGTGGAATTGAATAGACAAAATAAAGGAACAGATGAAACAAAACCAACCCTTGGTCACTTGCAACGGAACTGAGGTGACCAGCAGCGAATGGGACGGGAGTGGGGGCGAGGATGGTGGCAGAGCCCCTGGCCATGGACAAGGGCACTTGGTGATGTGGTGGAGGGCAGGGTGTGTGGACCTCTATCTGAGGAATGAGAAAAACTGTACACAGGAGTTTATTTTAATGTGTAAAAATAAAAAATTAATTATAAAAAAGAAACTGTGGTCTGGACACTCAGTGGAATTCTATGCAGCTGACAAAAAGGCACAGTTACGCCCTTGGCAAAAATCTGGCTGGAACTAGAGGGAACCACACTAAGCAGAATAAGCCAGAAAGGAAAAGAGAAGCTGGCTTCTCTTCTATGAGGACTATAAAGAGCCTGAAGGGATAAAAGCCCACAGGTTCCCAGGACACTGGACCGTGGCTCCAGGGCTGCGGAGGAGGGTGGAGGAGAACGGGTGGTGAAGATCACGGGCGCTCCGAGGCGCACAGACTGAGGCGGATTGAGTATCTTAAGACATGTATGCCGTGTAAGCAAAAGAGACCATAAAACAATAAGTTTTTTTTTAAAGTAACTAGAACAAAACAAAGCAAGAAGTCGTAAAATAGAACAGAACCCAGCAACCCTGGCGCCATCTTCTCCGGCCCTGTGACAGGAGGTATGTGACCTGCGCCCTCCTGAGGTGCGCGGAGCAGGGGGACGGCGGCCCTCCCGCGGGGCTGTGCGCGGGCCGCCTGCAGTGGGCACGGGTCTTCCTCTCACGCCGGAGGCACTGACTTCCCGTGATGGCTGCGGTGGCGGGGTCGCTCCTGGCAGCTGGACAGATGAAACTCCCACCGGCCCCTCGGCATTTATAAAAGGACATTTATCCCACAATTTGTGATGCGAGTGGGAATCGCAGGGCCTAAAATTCTGCTCACTGCCTGGCATGGATAGCACCCTTGGCTCACAGGCGGTTTTGCACAGGTGTGAACTCGTGTGTGGGTCAGAAGTGACTGGATCGTCTCTGGAAAGTCCTTGACATTTACTGAGACCCGCTGTCGGGGCTGACATTCTTCTCCTTTAAAAGGAGTTGGAGACTCCAGATGAAAGACATGAAAAAGTTATAAAGCAGATTTAGTGTTGCGTGCACTCCAGCACCCCTTTAACTGGGGCGTTTCCAGCGGCCAAGAGCTGAGCCTCCTACAGACGATGACTCAATAGAGGACAGAGGGACAGGGCCCGGGCCATGGAAGGCAGAGGGCCCTGGAGACACATCCTTCCGTGGGAACAGTCCATGGAAGGGGTGTCCTGCCGGACTTCAAATCTCTCCTCTCCCTTTACCAGCCTGATGCTGGCCACTGAGAGTCACTCTTACACTGGCAAACGGTGGGAATCGTCGCCCAGTTCATGGTCAAGATTTGCAGGGAGGGGCTGACCCTGCTCGGGAGAGCCTGGCAGACACCATGGAAGCCATGACTGTTTCTTCCCAGGTGCTGTCTCCGGGCAGGAAGGTGAATGGAGTGTCTGTCACCTGACTTGTCCAGAGGTGAATGTCGTGCTGACTTTCCAAGTCAGGTGGACCTGGGAGACCAGTGTCCCTTCTTTGTCCCATCCCGTCCCCCCTCATCACTGCAGTCACAAGGCCCGCCCCTCCCTTCTCTCTCCCTTCCACACCCTTTTGGAGACCCCAAGTGCCGCTACGGAATCTGTAAAATGTGACCCTGGAGTTCCCAGACACATCACTGCCTTTGCGGACAAAGAAGTCCCAGGACGACAATGCTGAGACGAGCGCACGAATGGAGAGCCAATCGCCTGCAGGCCCAGAGCCTCCATGTCGTCAGGAGCGGCCTGGAACCGTCAAGGGCGCGCCACTCACTCAGAAGACGCGAGTGGAGAGGTGAAGGGGAAGACAGGCATTTTCGGCTTCAGGAAAAGGAACGCAGCTGTCTTTGGAGATCTACCTGAAGGATGGAGAAAGGAAAAGTCTTCAGACAGAAGGAAAAGGCTCATGAAAAGCCCTGGGCGCAGCAGTGAGGAGGAGAAATGTCGGCAGACCGAGCAGGCCTCTCCGCGTGCCCGAGAGCGACAGCGCGTACCACGTGCTGCCGGGCTGGCACAGGCCAGTCTCTGCCTCTGCTCGGTGCTTGGAAGCCGCCCCTGGACCGGCAGCGAGTCCCGACGTGTGGCGACACCAGGAGCAGCCACTGAGACGGGCGCAGCCGGACAGGCCAGCAGGGTGGTGGGAGCTGTGCTCACACCAGCGGGGATGTGGGGTCATGGCCGCTCGTTGGCGACGCTCAAGCCAACTCGTCCTGGAGTCATTGCCAGCCTCCTCCTCAGCCCTGTCACGCCCCTTGTGATAGACAGTAACTGCTCCCCAAATCATGTCACCTCCCAACCACGACGCCCCTGCATGTCAACGCCTCAGTGATTTCAAGTGACGTCCTTGGACGTCACAGCATCCAGTCGTGTCAGAGCTCATCACAGCTGAGTTCCCTTTGCTGGAAAGGTCACGTCTCAGTCATCCTTCCTTCCCCTCCCCCGATTTTACTACAGAGCACCCCACGTCCGCGCTGACTGGGAGAGCAGCGATGCCGTGACGGAGGTGATTGTGACGAGGACTCACCGGGAAGACGCTGCAGAGTGCTCGGCAATGAACAGAATGTTCTATAAATGGGATTGAAAGTAATCAAGACACTCCAACAGGCCGCGGAAAACCATGGCAACAAATGAGCGGTAATTGCCGCCTGGCAGGCGTCTCTGCAGCTCGCTCTCCCCGCAGCTCCCCAGGCTGGGGGCCCGGTCAGGAGGGAGCGAGGCTGGGCAGCTGCGGGCTGGCTGCAGGGTCCCGGAGCAGACGCGGGCGCTGACGAGGTGCAGCGGGGCCCCACACGCCCACACTGCTGCGTCCAGTGCGGCCCCAGGTCCTCCCTGGATGGCCGCGCAGCCCAGGTCAGGCCGCCTCCATCCTCCTCCGAGTCAGCTCGGGAGGGTGGTGCCCACGCCAGAGCCCTCAGCCTGGGGGCTCCGTATAGATGAGCACTGATGTGCCGTCCCCAGTTTTTCTGGTGCAGTGCGGGGCGGTCCCGGCCCCCTTCCCTGGGCCCCTTCCCTGGGCACAGAGACAAGCAGCTTCCACAGCAGCGGTCAATTCAACAGTGATTGGGAGCAGCACCCAGGCAGGTGCACTCGAGACAGGTGAATCCGCTTTGTAGGGACGTCCCTGGCCTTCCCCACATGGCGAGGTGTCAGTGGCTTGAGATGCCAAGGCCGAGGGACCTGGGTGGGAAGCCGCAGGTGGGACAGCGGGGGTGCTGGGCCTCCCTCCCCAACGCGCCCCAGAAGAGGACACAGCTGCCGGGCAAGCCCGTCCTTCGGGCGCTGGCGGGGCCTACTGAACACTTCTCTAGGCCAGAGCTCCCGGCCTCCTTCCCTCGCAGCCAGAGCCACTGGCTGATCAAGGCTTCGCTGTGTCGGCTGCTCCGAGGCTGTTCGTGGTCTCAGCGCTTCACGTCTTGGAAAGGTAATCTGGAGGCTGGAGGTTTGCAGCGTCTCAAACTCAGCGTTTCCATGGTGACCAGCAGGGCTCTCCCTGACCCACCACGCATCCGGTGAGTGCTGGCTGCCTGGTAACGGCGATAGGGTTTCCAAATTCGCAGAGCTCCTTGCATCCTCCCAACATCAGGGAGGCGGGTGCTGCCTGTGAGGTGCCCTAGCTGGAGGTACTACTGTGATTTAAATATTTTGCTGGGAGAAAGGTGAAGGATGTTGGCACTGAATCTAATCAATATTGAAGCATCATCCCCAATAAATGGAAATAGTGAGGGAAGAGACTGGAAGGCAGGAGGCCGCCAGCCTCCAGAGGGCCTGGGGAGTTCCCCGGCCCAGGCCAAGCCCGTGGGCCCCGCTCTCGGCCTGGAGTGGGAAGGCCTGTCAGAGGTCGAGGGCCAGGCAGCAGACGTGGAAGGGAGCACGGACAGCCGAGTCGCCAGGGCTGATGCGTTCTCTCCTCCCGGCAGGGCTGCCCTGAGAAGGAGGCGCAGGGAGGACTCAGCGCTTCGTCTGTGACCCACGCAGATCACCACCTCCAGTCTCGGCGCAGTTGCTTCCAAGCGCCACCCTTTCCGATGACACACAGCCGTGCCAACTCCGTTGGCAAGCGGGATGTGTTCGGTGGGGATGCAGACTTGTGACTTGATGGCAGTGGCGGTGGTGGTGACGATGACACAGTTATTAAGGTGGAAAGACTGTCGCGCTCTCGTTGGATCTGGCTGTGTTTATGCCCCTACTGAGTGAGGCAGGAGCACAGGGCGTCAGGGCCGGACCTGGAGTCACGGTGCAGGAGTTCAAGTCTTGGCCTTGCCTCATAGCAGGTGGGTGACCTCGGGTGCCCAACTCCCCTTCCTGTGTCTGCTGTCCTCTGCACAGTGAACCGGTGAAAACACACCTCTCCGGGCGGCTGAGAAAAATGAACGCACGAGTGTTTGTCAAGGGCTTTGACCCGCTGAGCAGGACGCAGGTAGGAAGCCCATCGTCTTCTCTCCCTGGGCTCCTCTCCATCTGCTCTGATCGCTCCCCTGGATGAAGTCTCAGGTGGTCCTCTTCAGTCACTGTTGAATGATACAAAGTCTTCTGGCCCCTTCTTGAGGTAAGAGCCACCTACTTCGGTTCTACGTGATGAAGAATCTGAAGCTGACGTTTTCCACCACCTCGGAAGCCCACGCCCTGCATGGGATGTGGCTGACACCTGATACCTGGAGCCCTGGGTGGAAATTCAGAAAAGAATTCCATTTTTAACAGTGTCGCACGCCCAACCAACGTGGCACAGTTACTGTTGAAATAGATATTTAATGGAATGATAATTTTCAATTTCCACCTTCACTGGGAGTTGAACCAAATGAGGTAGATACAAAATTTTTGTTACCACGCACATCCGTTTCCATTCCAGTGACTGGTCTCCAGATCAACGAATAAAGACACGGGGAAGCCCCCTTGGTTTGAATTCCAAGTTCACAACAAATCATGCTGAAGTGTGTCCTGCGCAGAATTTGGGGAGCACTCACATTAAAATGATCTTCATGGTGTAGTTGGAATTTAAGCATCACTGGATTTCAGGTGTTGTCTGGCAGGCCTCTTGCAGCCGTTCTTTTACCCGAGACAGTTCACACCGCCAAGCCCAGGTCTTCAGAATGTTTGGGTTCAGGTGCTCGCTGACAAGAAGCTGCATCGTCCACAGGGCAAGAGCTTGGGAAGATGGTGGCTCCAGGTTTGATTAAACGGCTGGCTTGGTCATGTCGATCCTGGACTTTTAACTCAGAAGCAGGAATGCGGGAAGAGCAACAAATGCAGGCCCGGGCTCGCAGTTGTGTTTAATTCAGCAGTCAAGCATTCAACGAAGGTGCAGTGTGTGCGTGACTTCTTGTCCCCTGACCTGCAGCCAACAGGTGCTGACCGCCTTGCAGTCAAAGGCAGACAATTTCAAACCAGAGAGCAGGTGAGACTGCACCTGCGCCTCTGCCAGCTCCTGGCGGCCTTTCTCTCGAGAGATGCAAGTCCTTCTTCCATGTGGAAATATGCATTTTCCTGCCGAGCTGCCAGGAAATCCTGCCGCTGCCCAGGGGTGCAGTTGTAGTTGCAGATCGCCTGTGCTCACGTGGTCTCTGGGCGGGGACGCTGCATGTCCTGTACGTCATGACTTCATTCACCTTTTCTTCAGTATGAGAGATTTCTGTCTTTGCTTCTAGAAGCTAGGTGCATTGCCGTGGGTCTCCTCAGCGGGACCATCCCTGTGAGCATGTCCTGTGTCCTCAGGGTTTGCCCAGGACGTGCTGCGGTGGGTCAGGGCTGCAGCGCCGGGGGCGCCGGGGCCCCTGTGTCGTGGGTCCCAGGCCCACCGCCTCGGGCCCTGGGAGCTGGGGGAAGGACTTGCTGTTACACATGCTGACTGCAGACCCTCGGCGACCCGAGCGCCCCTCTGAGAGGCCGGACTTGCGCAGCGTCAGCCAGAAGGAGGACGTTCCCAGGGTCCGTGGTGGTGCCGCAGCATTTGGACGGAAGGGGAGGAGGCCGGCGGCCCTGGCGGGGCGGGGAGGGCACTCTCTGGTGGTCTGCGTGGGTTTGCAAATGTGCTTAGGCTGCATTTAGATGTCGTGTTCAAGAGGGAAATTCTGGCATTTTGCGTTTAATCCTGACTAAAGCTCTTTGGTCTATTGATTTAAAAGGTCTTCGGATTGCCAAGGCCCTGCAGCCTGGATGACATCTCCGGAAAGGTTAAATGAGTCAATTTGCTAAAGCTTTTGTGGGCGCCAGCACAGGGTCTCGTCATGCTGAAAAGGCGGGGGGCGCTGGGGGCGGGAGCTGCCCCTCCAGCAAGCCTTCTCCTTGCACCTTCTTCCCACTGGTCTCAGAGCCCCCACCCCCAGCTCCCCGTTTCTCCCTGGACAGGGGCCTAGACGAAGGGCCTGGGGACAGGAGGCCCTGCCTGAGCGGGGCCTGGGGGTGCAACAGCAGTGCCGGGAAGAAGCCCCCCAGACTCAAACCAGAAACAGCCCTGGAGGGCTGACAGCGCGGCCTCCCTGGGGAGGACCAGGGGCTGGTTCTCAAGAGGCTGACCATTTTCAGACCATCGTGGGCATCCGTCAGATGGTAGCTGTCATTGCAGAGCTCAGCCATGGTCCCCCCTCCGATGGCAAGCCGGTCCCAGGCTTTTCTGTCCTCCTGGCTCCAAGGATGCCGAACAAGAGAGTCCCTGACTCAGCCCCCCAGCCTTGGACCCGTCCTTTCTCTTTCTCTCCCGCCCTGGCCTGGCCTCCCGCGGCTGTGACCTCGTTCCAACAGCCTGGCGTGAGGTGGTGAAACTGCAGCCAGAGGCCGGCAGAAAGCAGACCTGCCCTCTCGTCTCGGGAACTCAGGCACCGGGAAGGCCCTGTGGATTTTTGGGGGGAAACACCGTGTGTTCCGCCTTGCCCAGGGCCAAACTCCACCACGCTCGAGTTTGGACGTAGAACAGGCTAACACTGTCACGCTGACCTCAGGTCGTTCTCCTGTTGAGCCCAAGTAAGAGAAACTGGAGTTTCTGCAAAGGTTCCCCAGCTCTGCCGTCAGGAACATCTGCGGCCTGCTGCCCGGGGGCCCGCGGCCGCCCCAGAGGTGAGGCCCAGTCGGTCAGAGCAGCGCCGCGCCTGTGCTGGGAGCCAGACCCTCCCCAAAGAGGGGGGCACGGGGTGCACCCCACCCCGGCCAATCTGCACCCTCAGTCCAAGCCCACAGCCGACTGGCCCCAAATATTGGGGTTTTATCCTAGTTTGTTTTCCCTGGCTGCAGAGAGGGGAGGAAAAAAGATCAGGCTTGAGAATTCCACGTCCTGCGTGCCTGCCCTCGCCCCCTTCCAACAGCCCCCGGGAGGGCAGGAAGAGCATCTGGGGGCGCGTCTCTGGCGTTTTCCCTGTGCCCCAGTGACAGACTTCCTCCCGCCCCAGCAGCGCAGGGAGAGCTGAACGCTGCCATCATGACACGCGGCGCTGGATACATTTTCTCTTTTAAGATAAAAGTTTTATTTCAGAGACAAGCACAAAGGCCCTAGTGTCCTCAGCAAGCGGGGAACTCAAGGACTTTTGAGAGGAAACAAAAGACATTAGCTGTTGATTGAGAAGAGTTCTGGAGGCCCCGGCTGGGCCCCTTGAACCCCGCCCTCTGCCCCCTCCCCCGCCGCGGAGAAGCCGCCAGCGCCCCCCCACCCGCCCGGCCCGCGCCCTCCTGCCTCGTGCCCTCCTGGACCCATGTCCAGCAGGCCCTCGCCCATCTTGTCGCCACCCACAGAAGCCCACAGCCCGACCTGCCTCCATTCCTCCCCGCTCCGGCGCCTGCTCTGAGTCACCCCCATTCAGGAGTCAGGCCAGCTCCACGTGACGCCCACTCTGCCCGGAGGAGCCCTCGCCCCTCACCCGCAGCAGGGACCTGACCGATGATGGTCCCTTCCCTCCAGGCGCCCAGAGGCCTCCGGGTGGAGAGGCAGGGCTGTGTGCTTGCTGCTCCAGGGAGGCAGTAGTGTCACCTTGAACTCCCTTTTCTTGGTCGGCCTCTGCTTCCATGGGCTCTCCTCGCGGGTCTGCAAGTCTGGTTTTCCCCCTACACTCGCTCTTCTTCTGCAAAGCGTGCTGGCTCTCCCAGCCTCCCACAAACACAGGCATGGCCGGAGAAGAGCCTTCCCTCCCTCCCCATCATCTTTCGCCTTCACCTCCGCTGACCTTCAGGGGCACAGACCCGTCTGTCATCACAGGAAGCTGCTCTCTCACAGGTGACCATGCGCAGACTTAATCTGGGTTAAGAGTCCATCGCTGACCACTGCGGCCTTCTTAACAGCTCCCTCCTCCACGAAGTCGTCCGAACTGCTGCCAAGCTGGGCACAGCCAGTGTTCCTGACGCCTGGGAGACGCCCGGGCCCGCAGTGGACAGAGCGGTGCGGGCTTCAGTCCAGGGGGAAGACCAGACACAGAACCGGGGAAGGACCCAGAGAGCTCCAGGTTTAATGTGCACCACCTAACATCTTAAGCCAACTGGTGAGGGAGCACGTTTTAAATTGAGACACAACCAATTACCTTAAAACTCACCTTTTTGAAGTTCACAAACCAGCCTTTTTTAGTATATTCACACAATCATGCAACCGTCACTGCTGCTTAATTCCAGAATAAGGTGGGTGACTTTATAATAAATAACTGGGAAAGGAGAATGAGAAAGCTCAGCTTAGACGATTAGCTCCTGGCGTTCAAGCTTGTTTGGAGGCGCGGGGCCTGGAGGGACTGCCCGCCAAAGCAACCTCCCCCCACACTCAGAGTTTCTATTTATTCAACAAAAACAGAAATTACAAATAAGAAAGAGAAAAATCATAAAGGAATAAAGTCCCCCTTATCACATGATCCTTCCGAAGCCCACCCACCCGTAGCCTCAGCTCGGCTGTCAGGGCTCAAAGCATCATCCTAGTTTTATCCCCTGTGTTCATCTTCATCTGCTCTGCTTCTCGAAATCCCGGTTACGGGTGAGGTCATTCAACCTTCGTCTGTCTCCTGCTGACTTGCTGCACTCAGCACGATGCCCTCCGGGCTCCTCCCTGTGCTCAGTGGCAAGAGTCCACGTTTGTACGGCCGATGACGCCCCACTGCGCGCGCTGGGTCTCCGTGTCCACCGCCCGGCCCTGGCACCGAAGTGGACCCTGGCCAGGTCTGCGATCCTCAGCAGCAGTACACCGATCAGAAAGGTGGACACATCCTTTCACCTCAGTGTTTCCTGTTCATCAGGCAGCTGCCTAGAAGTGGGATGCTGGACTGTAGAACGTTCTGTTTTTCTCGTTTTGTGTACCCTGCCCTGCTCTCAGAAACGCTGTGTCAGCCCACACTCCCACTACAGCGTATGTGGATCCTTTCTCCCCACGCCCTCCCAACACTTGCGCACTTTTGGATACAGGCCACTTTCACTGGTGTCAGGTGATATCTCACTGTAGCTTTGACTTGCATTTCTCTCATAGTAAGTGAGGATGCATTTCTCTCATAGTAAGTGAGGATGAGCATTTTTTTTGCATGCGCCTGTCGGTGATCTGTGTGTCCTCTTTAGAGAGGAGTCTATTCAAATCTTCCGCCTGTTGTGTGATTGGCTTTTTGTGTGTTTGTTTTTGTGTTGTAATTGGGTTTTGCATGAGTTCTTTATATATTTCGGCTATTAACCCCTTGTCAGATGTGTGATGGGAAAATACCTTCTGGCATTCAGTAAGTCACTGGACAAAAGCTTTTAGTTTGATGTATTCCCGTTTGCTGCTTTTTCTTCTTTTATTCCCCTTGCTACTGGAGTTGAGGGTCCAAACACACATCCAAGGGTGAGGCCACGAACTGTGTGATCCCTGCTTACTTCTATATATTCTGCGGCTTCTGATCGGAGGGGCAGATCATTGATCCATTTTGAGTAAGTGTCTGGTGTTAGAATGTGGCCCAGTTTCATTCTTTGACACGTGGCTGTTCAGTTTTCCCAACGCCATTCGTTGAAGAGACTTTCCTTTCTCCATGACATGTGCAAGGTACCCTGGTAAAAACCTTCTCAACCGTATAAATGTGGCTTTATCTCAGGGCTCTCAATTCTGCAACATTGATCAGTGAGTCTGTTGTCATTCGAGGGCCATACTGCTTTAATTACTATTGCTTTGTAGTGTATTTTGAAGTCCAGAGCATGAAACCTCCATTTTTGTGCTTTTTCTCAGAATTTCTGTAGCAATTCTGAGCCTTTGTGGTTCCATACAAAATTTAATATTATTTGTCCTATTGCCTTAAAAAGTTTTATTGGAATTACTTTTATCTATGCTGCTTTAAGTAAAATAACCATTTAAACACTGTTAAGTCTTCCTACTCATGAATATGAAATAGTTTTCTATCCCTGTGTGTCTTCTATCTGGCTACTGTCTTATCATTTTCATTGTGCACATCTTTTGCCTCCTTTGTTAAGTTTATTCCTACGTATTTGATCTTTTTGATGTGATTGTAAAGTTTTTCTTTGGACTCATTGTTTAACTGGTGGGTATAAAAATGAGACAGATTTTTGCAAGGTGATACAACAACCAGGCACTTTACAATTGTTTGTGGTTTCTAATTGCCTTTGGTGCAGTCGTTTGTGTGTTTTTATGTATTTTATATCATCAGCTATGAGTGAGCGTGTCACTTCTTTTACAGTTTGAATTCCTTTTACTTCCTTTCTGGTCTAATGTCTGGCTACGGCCTCCAGTGCTGCATGAAATCTTAGTGGTGACAGTGGGCAGCCTTGTCTTGCTCCCTGATTTTGGAAAAAAAATGCTTTCAGCTTTTCACTGTGAGGAAGATGTTAACTCTGTGTTTGGCTTACGTGGCCTTTATCATATTGTGGTAATTTCCTTTTAGCCCCATTTTTTGGTTTTGAGTTTTAATCACACTGGGTGCTGGATCTCATCGCATGATTTTTCTGCATCTGTTGGAATTAGAATAGGACTTTTGTCCTTCCTTTTGTTCACAGGGTGCATCACGTTCACCGATTTTATATGCGTTGAACCATCTTTGCATCCCTGAGATAAATCCCACTTGGTCAGGATGGATGCTCCTTTTATTCATTTATTCATTTGAACGGTTTTAGTAGCTGCCTACAATAGCTTTGTTCACACATTAAAACAAACTCGTGTAGTGCCCCACATGTGCCGTGTCCCCATCTCAGACACGTCCACACACCTGCCCGCCACGGCAGCACCGAGGGTCCTTCTGACGACTTCGCTGCGCTGTTGAATTTGGTTCGCAAGTGCTTTGTTAAGTTACTGCGTTTTCGTTCATCACAACCATTGGTCTGTAATTGCTTTGTCTGCCTTGTCTGCTTCTGGTCTCAGGGCACCGTTGGCATCACTGAATGTGTTTCAAAGTGTTCCCTGTGGCCCAGTGTCTGAAAGAGCCTCAGCGGCCTAGGTCTCAACATCTTTGACGGCCTGGTGAAGCAGCCAGGCCCTCCAACTCCCTGTGCGTGCCCGTCCCTGCCCATCGCCGTGGCCACTGGACGTGCTGCCCCATGCTGGCCTGGCACCCGCGGACTCTGGGCCTCTCCCCACCATTGGCGGCCGTTTCCCTTCTCACAGGCCGGTGCCTGGCCGCCCTTCGAAGGGCACTCCCTGCCCCTCCTGTGGTCGCCCCTGGGGTTCTTCGAAGCCCTGAGGAAATGAGTGAAGGAGACGGTCCCCAGCACCAGCTCAGCACCCGCCCACTCCGCCATCTCTGTGGGCACATGTCCTCCATCTGCTGCTTTCCTCACCTCCCTTTGGCGTCCTGACACGTAACCTTCCTTGAGGACTCTGGTCCTGGGACCGCCAGTGACATCCAGTCTTTGGGAAGGAGAACTAGCCGGCACCCACGTTCGTGGTCAGAACCAGGCCTGACTGTGCTTCTCCTGTGCCGAGTGTGTGGGGATGGGCCTGTTCTCGATGACGGCTGGGTTCTCCCTGGTTCGCAGCTCCAGCCCCCTGTGCCAGAGCGTCACCGCCTGCAACCCTGCAGCCACCCAGCTCCTGGTCCCCAGGACACCCGTGGGTGTGTCCACCTCATCCAGCTCCCACTGGGACCCTGAACCCGAGCTCCGGACCTGTGCTTGAGGGGCTGACACTGCACGACAGAGCCCCTCGGGCGGGGACTGTTGGGGGACTGAGCCCTCCCGGAAATGACCACGTCCCAGCTCTACTCCACACACCGGCATCACGTTTATCAGCTCGCTCGATCCTCCGCCCCGGTGCGTCCACAGCTGGCCTGGCGTGTCACCCAGCAAGGTCAGAGGGACAGGACCCCTGCCTAGCGGGTGCTGACGCAATGAGAGACCATTTATAAACCCCGAGAAACCCGTAATTAATCTGCTAAACCTGTGAGGTGCAGCGCGCTAAGTGGGCTCTGACTCACCCTGGGGCCCGTCCGCAGATGCTCGGCAGAAACGTGCTGGAGGAAAGAGAAGGAAAAAAGCCGTAGCACAAAATAAAAGGTCAGTGAAATGAAATGTCAGAGGCTCTTCTTTACTCATCTCCAAGCAGGAAGGGCTGGCTGATCACTGTGTGCTGATGGGCTTTGTTTTTAAAAATTCAAGTTCATTTTTGAAAAATCCACTTTAAGGCAGCGGAGAACTTCCCCTTTCGTGTTCATGCCGCCCGGACGCACAGCGCTGTCCACGTGAGAGCAATTGCTTTCGAGCAGTTTGGTTTGTGTGCTGCTACCTCATCACACGTGGGGACTCTGAGCGTGGTCCCTGGGTCCTCAGAGAGGGCAGAGTCTGGGGCCTCAGGGAGGATCGCTTCGAACATCGCTGCAAATTTAGACGACACCTTTTCTTCGACCTCCAGTGTGTGCGGGCTCTTTGCGCGCCAGGCATACGAAAGCGAGCTGGTCTGACGGTGACCGTTCATCCTTTTCTAAGTCAGGCGCAATGACGACGTCAGGAGGTCAGGGAATAAGAAGGGAAAGCCTCACGGTGCTTTGCGGGTGGAGGGGGAGGCAGGCCCCAGCCTGCCTTGCACGATGAAATGTCAGGGCGGGGCCGTTTCCTCCTCTTCTGCAAAACAGCGACGTCCACGCGTCTGTCCTCACAATGAGAGCGCTCCAGCATGCATGGCCACCGCAGCTCCCCTCCCTCCTCCTCACAGGGAAGCCGGGCCCAGTCCAAGCCCGTGCGGCCCGAGTTCAACCTGCCAGGCACTCCAGCAGCTGAGCCAAAGCAACATGTAAACTGTCCAGTCTGCTGGCACCTCCCTTTCCCGCCTCCTGCCTTGGCGCTTCTGCCTCAACTCCTTCTGCATCTGTGACGACCTCCCTCCTGGGCTGGGTCTTCCCCGTCATCCTCCTGTTCTCTAACTCGCCCACCAGACGGCCCTTCTGGGATGGGGACACTCCTGTGTTCAAAAGGGCTGCAGAGCACCGACCAGCACGGGGCGCTCGCTCACAGCAGGACAGAGCAGGAGTTGACTGGGACGGCGGGGCGATGCGCCTGGGAGAGCTCTGAAGGTAGCAAGAATGAGAACGCCCCTGTGCCGGCCTCGGCAGTGAAGACCGCTGTTCGCTGCCTGGACCCCGTCCCACCCTCTGTCCCTACGTGTGACTGCCCCACCCCTGCAAGTCTCCTCAGTCCGCCCAGAAGAGCGTCCCCCGCCCCCAGCAGGCCTGGGCCCCTTCAGTCTGCGCCCGCAGCCGCCGGCTCAGAGCCGGCCTGCAGCCCGTGTGACGCAGCTCAGGCAGCCAGTCGTGGGGCCTGACCATGAGGAGCACTGGACCATCCCATCTCCGTGGACACGGGCACAGTGACGCGGACCTAGCCCTGCTCCTGGACTGCACGTGCGGTAAGGACATGGTCTCCTCTCTTGCGGAGGACTTGGCTGTCCTGACCACCTGTCCACGGGCAGCGGGGGAGTGGACGGAGGGGGCTGGGCGGGCTGGGCGGAGGGCGTGACCCCGAGGTCAGCCGCCGTCTGGCTTCGGCCTCCTCGCTCAGCTCCTGGGGCCACTTCCGCCAAACTGAAGTCTGGTCACACTCCAGCCCAGCGCCCCTGGATCAAGTCACCCCTCTTCCCAGGGTGAGGACAGGATTCCAGCTCCATCCCTGCCCTCGTCGGGGAGACACAGCGCAGCCCGAGAACCTTCTAGTGCCCAGCGTCGGACCGGACCCCGTCCTCACCCTCAGAGCTCAATCTGCGGAGCTGGCTCCATGTCCTTGGGGTCCGCTGAGATCCAGGCCACAGAGGAGAGACCCCTGCAACAGTGACTGTGGGCCACGAGTGCACAAAACGTGAACACCCATGCCCACAAACGCGTGGGCACACGCGCAGGCACCCACAGCCACAAACACACATGCACAAACCCATGCACGCCAGAGACTCGTACAAAGGCACACGCCTGCACACACACGGCTTTTCTGGCGTAGCTGACTCCCGCCGTCCGCGTCCTCGCGGGCGCAGAGCTGAAGCGAGCTGGGCCCGTCGCCCGCCCTGCGCGACCCCTCCCAGAGAGGCGCACCTGCTTGTCGGCCGGGAGAACCGCACCTTCACCGCGAGCAAGGTTTGAAGCCGAAGTTGCCGAGGACCAGACGGTGCGCCGGGAGGTCAGCCAGGCCCTGGTGACAGCTGGGTGGCAGCTGGACGTCAGGGGCCTCGACAGGTGGACCCCGACGTTTTGTAGGTGTTAGCGCATTCCGCCCAGGCTCAGAGGACCGGCTCAAACTTGGGTTCACACCTGTTGCCCACTGACCGGCCCACGGGACAAGGCGCGGGTCCGGCTGAGCCTCGGGCGCGTGTGCCCACAGCCAAGGAGAAGGCCGCGCAGCCCGTGGTGGCCGGTGGCGGCCTGCCGTGCTGTGCCCTGTTCTGTGTGGCTGTTCTCTGCCGACGGGCTTGCAGAGCAGCAGTGCAACTAAAACGCGGGGGCAAGTTGAGACAGGCGGGAATTCAGCGCGAGGCCTGCGTCCCACGGGCGAAGACAAAGGCCTCCAGAAGGGCAGGCGCTCAGCGGCGGGTCCCAGCCAGCAGGCCCGGCCGAGGCTCCGGCTCCGGTTCCGCTTTGCGCTTCGGCCTAAAGTTCAGAACCCAAGTGCCTCGCGCTGCCAGAAAGGCGGCGCCTGCGACCCGACGACAGCCGGCCTCCTTTTCCCCCGGCTGCTCAGCCAAGTCCAGGGCTGTTTGCCCCTGAAGCGATGAAGGGGCTTTGGGAAGCCAGGGAGGGGGCGGCTCCTGGCTGTGTGGCCTTCACGGAGCCGCACACTTAACCTGAAAGCGGCGCGCTCGGCTTCTGGCTCTCGCTGCTCTTCAAGACGAGAGTGAGCAGCCACCCCGAAATCTAAGGAACGGTGTGTTTTAAGTAAAACAGAAACAGGAAAAGAAACCAAAGTTGTGTTGTTAGTTGTTACACCCTTTGTTCGAGGTCTGGAGCCAAGACGACTTTTTATCTAGACCAACTCAAGAAGGGAATGAATGCTTTCCTTGATACAGAAAAAATCCCAAGTTACCTTTGAGGAAAACAGTGACCGAGGCAGACGACACAGGGCCGTGGGGAGGCGGCCGCTCTGGCTGTTACGGGCAAAGGTCTGCGGGGCTCAGTGCCCACAGGCCCAGGCGGGATGGGTGAGGTTTCCGAGTTGGGCAGAGGGCCTGGGCGGCGACTTCTCTTGCCCCGTCACGGGGGCCGCGAATGCGGGTCTCTCTGAAAGGTGCCTCCAAGCTAGACCCCCGCAGCCCTTACAGAGCCGATCTTCTCTGAGCCTGCTGGACACGCTCAGGAAGATCCTGAGGGCAGTGGGTTTGGGGGCCCTCACCTGCCCCAGAGACACCTGAGACCGGTTTGTACACCCCAGGCTGTGCTCCTCTGAGAACCGGGGAGAATGCCAGGGATCTGTTTCCACTCTTTCCACTGCCTCTCTTCCAGAAAAAGAAGCAAGCGTTTAATAAATGTGAGAAATACAGCCTTACACAATTTACACATTCCACATAAACCCATGCTGCTCCACCCAGAAATGGGCAGCATGTCCATTTCTATGAGGACAGTGAAGGTGACCCTCAGGCAGACAGGCTGGATGATCCCGACGCTGCATATTCCTGGCCTGGGTCAGCGAAGTGTGTCCATGTCTTTAGATTGAAGATGCCCCTTAGGAATGTGAGGCTGCGGGTGTATGTGGGAATGAGTGAGACCTGACATCTTTTCACTGAGCATGAGTGTGAGGAGTCTAATAAGCAAGGAGCTTGTTTGGAAGTTTGGGGGACAAAAGCCACCTCAGAAACATTGTGCTTTGTCCCCCCATGCTGTGAAGTGACCATCTCTGGTGGTTCAAAACATCAATATCTGCTTTCAACAACAACATTAACCAAGACCATTAAAGGGTGTCCCACGGTTAACAATTATTAATCTTCATATTGACATTAAAAATGGTTCATGTGAGGATGGCTGGATGGCTGATGAGTATATGGAAGGAAGGATGGATGGTAAATGGATGGATGAATGGATGGTGGATGGATGGTGGATGGATGGCTGGATGGGGATAGATGTATGGATGGTTGAATGGATGGATGGGTGGATGAACGGATGATGGATAGATGTATGAATGGTGGATAGTTGGATGTATGAATGGGTGTATGGTGGATGGACCAATGCTGAGCGGATGGAATGAAGGATAGGTGGATGGATGAGTGGATGAATGGTTGGGGAATGGATGTGTGTATGGTTGAGTGGATGGATGGATGGTGGATGGATGGGTGTTTGGAAGGAAGGGTGGATTGATGGTGGATGCATGGATGGATGGTTGATGTATGGATGGGTGGATGGTGGATGGATTGATGGATGAGTGAATAGAAGGGTGGATGATGGATGGATGGATCAATGGGGACAGTTAGGCAGAAGAATAAAGCCAAGGCAACTTCATTGACTCAGTGGCATCTTAAAAACAGAAAAGAAGTTTACATTGACTATAGAACCACGTCAGTGGCTTCGATGTGCTCAGCAGTATTTCTTAGAGACCACTTGCGTGCTACGTGTCCAAAAGCATTGTGAAGCAGGCAGACTATAGGCGCTCTTAGACAATCTGAGTTAAATTGCTAAGACAGCGCCCAGGGACGTACCCTTTCACGAGCTCTTTCTGCAAAGCAAAGCTGAAAATTGCTCATGATTAGTCTTACAAAGTCAAGAAAATAAGGCACCTTCTATTTTTCTATTATGTTTTCCAAATTCTACGCCTGTGGGATACGTAAGAGGAGAAAAGGGAGAAGAGAAGTCTCTCACCAGGGCTGACACCACAGAAACCTGAGAAGCAGAACGCTCAGATCAGCTCCTGGGGGTGGACGCCTGCCACGTGGCGCGGCAGAGCCAACACTGCAGCCCCAGCTGAGCTGTGCAGGGACCCGAGGAGCGTGGTAGTCGCATCCGACATCTCCAAATGGAGAAACAGCGGATAATTTTATAAAATGATACTCTCTGACAGAAGCAGCATTTGAACATTTTAATACTGTGAAATTACACAGAAATATCACGGTCTTCTCCCATCAGTAATGTCGAGGGCATTTCACTCTTAGGCAGCAGGCCTGCCCGTCGGGCGACTGGAAGTGGATTTCAGCACAAATGCCTAGGGGCTTAGCACATTCTCTACGTTTAAATTTTAAAAAGGCACAGGCGTGTCGACAGGAGCCTCTAGAATTCCTGACGCAGCACAGCGCCCCGAAGCCAGTGACCGAACCGCCAGCGTGGATGGTTCAAGCCAGGATTTGCACATTTGTCCTCAAAACGTGCACAGGTGCCCCACACGGTTACAGCAACTATTCTGTGTCATCCTCCAAGCGCAATGAGGTGCGGACGTGCATTTATTAAACTCTCTCCATCTGCAGCGCCCCCGCGTCCTCTCACGCCTGGGTCCAGCCTGCTGGGATGTCACATGCGTGGTGACAATCTGGAGGTCCTGACATTATTTCATGACGGCCATTGCTCAGATATTAAGGCCTTACGTGTTCTCAGACAGGATGCTGCGCCTCTTCAGCTGAGACAGCGTTCACACGGCGCCTTCCGAGGACCGAGGATGGAGGCCCGGGAAGGAGAATGTTCTCCCACCTTCTCCGACATGAGTGTCCAAGAAACACCGGGTCTCTGAGGTGCTCAGGTTGTCACCACACTTCAAGTGCGTCGGTTGGGGTTTGGCACGATTAACTCCGAGCTCGTGCTCCTCTTTGTAAATGACAGTCACGCTTCTCTCCGTACGGCACCCACACGCCTGGCGTGCGGGAGACTTGGTGGCCATTCTGAGCAAGTGCTTCTGTGAAACACTTGGCAAATCTCCGGTGCCTGTCTCGTTCAGTTGTTTAAATCAAAGGCCGGCGTTGTGACCACTATTGAATGACATGTCATTCCACAAACCGGAGCACATGTCAGTTAGGTCCTCGTGTGATGGTGTCTTGTCCGATACCCTGTGAGATGAGGTGAAGACCCCAGGGCCCTCGCCTCCTACGCGCCCGGGGGCTTCGGGACTGGGGTTGCTTCGGTCACTCGCTGGGTCCACTGTCGCCCGCTCTCCCTCCAGCCGCAGAGTCCCGAACGGTCACTCATTAACACCCATGCAGCTCCCTCCACAGCCACATCTGGCACTGGATTGACCTGCCATCGCTGCTCCTGTGACGCTGTGACAGCATGTGCCTTCACGGTCCAGGTGGGTGGCTCCCCGCGTCGCCAGAAACACAGCTATTTCTTTTGTATAGTAATGTCTATTGTTTCTGCGGTTCACGATGCTAACTTCCCAGTAGCGTATTGAAATTGTACCCCAGTCTAAATGTCACGCCACACCCACCCCAGGTGCCCGTGTCCCTTCCCCGAAACACATGCTTCTAATGTTCCGTCACTAGTTCTTCTGTAACCAAGTGTCACATCTGTGTTGGGAACCACAGTCATTGTCGCATATTTGTAAAGCCCAGCACTTCAGTTTGTTCCCAGATCCACGTGACTCTCCGCCCCGGAGGATGATCCTATGCACACGTCTCCTCTTCCCCAGCTTAGCGACCCCAGGACACTCCAGCTCTCAAATCAGCTGTCCAGTTTTCAACACAGAAGATATTGACGTTGACTGTGCAGTGAGAAGCTAATTTTAGGAAAACAGACTTCTCCGAAAGAGCTCGTTTCCTGCGTGGACATGTGCTGTATTGGCCGGTTCTTTTTTTCAAGCTCTTTTTAAACTTTCAATATAATCATTTAGCTTAATGCATATATATTTCCTAGGATCCTAATGGTTGGGTGTGATTAGTCTTTACTGTTAATGTGAATAACGATTTACGTAAAATGTAAGAGAATTTCATGTGTCTAATTTATGTAACCAGACAATATTGCTTGTTTATTTACTTAACCATTTGTCTGAACACTTAATATTTCTGGCTAAATTTTTCAATTCTTCTAAATCTGCAACCATATAGTCAATCTGTTTATAAGATAATATTAACTTTGCATGTCCACAGTTTTTCCTGTAACAATAACTAAATCTTCCAAATAGATCAAAGTAATACCAGTGGTCATGTGGCCTCTTTCTCTCCTGAGTTTTCAATCACTGTCTAGTCATTTCCTTCTAATTTTGAATCATAAAGGTCCTCATCAAGACTGGTATGAAATGTGTTCATCGGAAGCTGTCTATTTGAATGTCTGTCTAAAGGATGGTAACATTTATCTCTTTTAATCTAGACGAGGAGCGAATCACTCTTGCTTTCCAAGAATCACGCCTCCATGGCTGTCCTACGCTGTCTTTCTAAGACAGGGAAGATTTGTCTGGCTCCTATTTTTAATGAAAATTTGCCTTCATTTTCACAAGTGTTACTGGTCTGAAATACTCTGTTTGTGCTTGTTCATTTTCATCTTCTTTTTGAAATGTCTCTATTTAGCATGTGCTTGTGAAGTGCATTTTCATGTTCTGAGAGATTTTTAAACACCCTTCCCGGGAATTAAAGAATTTTCCTCTGAAATGACCAAGTAGGTCTTTGATGCCTTTTTAATTCTGTTGGGTCTGCTGGCCTCTTGTTCCGTTTATCCTCAAGGAATAATGGGACATACATGACGCAAAGACGTTTGTGGGCGTTTTCTCTAGTCGGGAGAAGACTAAAGAGCCTCGCGGTCCAGCTGCAGGGGAAGAATTGATGGACGTGCCGCAGTCCCCAAAAAGACAAGAGCCACACAGAGAGACAAAGAAACCAGGGTGGAAAAGTGAGCTTCTGTCCTCTGAATCTGTAAAACAACGCAGGTCCCGACTTCCCATGACAGGCCAGAGGGAGGGCTCCAGGGTCGCCGCTTGGTTTGGACTCCAGCCCCCCGACAGGCTTCAGGACCGTGGACAAGTCCCATGTCCTCGTCCTGCCTCGGTTTCCTCATGTAACCCCTGCAAGGAGCAAGTATCCCAGCGTACAGAACGACGCTGAGCCCTGCGCGTGCCTGCCTGTCCCCCGCACAGGCGTGAAACGTTTACGGCACGCACTGGACGCAGTAGCGGTCAGCAACGGCGGCCCATCACAAAGAGCAAGCTGAGCAGTGGACTGTACAGCAGCTCCGTGAATGTGGGGTCTCTTCAACACGCCCTGTCACTGGCACCAGTTTTGCACTGAGGATGTTGGACAACTGTACAGAAGAGAAGCTGGGACTTCTGCTCTCGCGCAGGCTATCCTGTGGTTGCTGGAACTCGGCCTGGGGAGGTACTGTCCCTCCACCTCCAGTAAGCTGCCCAGGACCACAACCGAGATGCCGAGAGGAGGTCAGGTGGTCGCGTGGAGGACAGAAGGAGAGAGGTGCCCCGAGCCCGGGCCCACGGGACTGTGGAAGGGAAATGCAGGAAGTGCCTAATGGGCTCCTCGGGGACTCAGAGACATCTGGTGAGAGATGTCCCTGCGCAGGCCAGCCAGGGCCCGCTCCTGCCTGCTGTGGGTGCGCCCGGGCAGGGCCTCCCTGCCCTGGCAGAGCCGGATTTGGGCTGGTGTGCGGGGCGGGCCTTCACTTAGAGCCCCCGACCAGTGGCCGTCACAGCACTCCTAAGGGACACTCCTTGCCTTCTTTGTAGACACCGTCCCCACCCTCCCAAGAGGCAGGGACAAGGATGGCAGGTGTACGCGGCCAGGGAACTGGCTCAGGAACCCTGTCCACCGAGAGGGTAACACCAGATTTTTCCTTCTGGTATTTCCGCTGCAGCATCCGTCCTTCGAGGCAGCCCACTGGGACCCTGCCACCTGCGGCCTGGGGGTCTGACACACAGGGCACTCTGCTTGACAGTTTTCTTCTCGTTTCCCCCAAAACAGCTTCACTCATTTGTTAAAGATAAGTGGAAGTCCTGAGACCAGTCTGAGAGCAAATGGAGAAAAACTCGACTACCCAGAAATCCTAGGAAGGAAAAAAAAAAGTTAAGTCATTTTAAGGTTTATGTTTTCTTGCTGGAATGGCACTTTTTCCAATTTTAGAGCATCACCTTGCAAAAATGGGTGTTGCTTTAAAAGTGCGATAAAGCCATGCTGAGCCAGAGGAAAAGCTACAAGTCATTCATCACCGTGCTAATGAGCAAAGAAAGGCTCCTGTGCGGTGGGTTTTTCGTCGTCCCTCCTCCCCGGGTGCCCCGGCTAGGCCGGCAGGACTCGCCATCAGGCCACAGACACACGTGGACGGCTCTGGTCAGCGTCCCCAGCAGCAGGGCAGTCAGGAAATCTCCAGCAAAGGGGCCGCCCCTCCCAGGAAGGGTTTCAGCGGCTGCCAGGGGCGGGGAGATGCAAATGTCCCAGCAGCTCGTCCTCCCATTGGCCGGGCCGCCTGTCCGCCACGTCTGAAACCTGAGTGCCAGCCCTAAATGTCCACATCCAAGCACAACACAGCCAAGGGATGTTGCCGGCAGAAAAGCCATTTCCCCTAGGAAAGGGAATCTGGTGGAAAGACTGGGAAGACAAAGGCACAACTGAGAGCAGACACCAACTGGCAAGGAGCCTGCTTTCCCTAACTGAGTGAGGGGATCTGTTTAAACGGCTCCTTTCGCATAAAAATGCCGTATCTGCTAAACACAATGAATCAGCACATTGCTTTTTCAGGCCTTCAAGGTGAGACCCCAACCTATCCTTCCAGTTAGCACAGCTTTGGCTTTTCACGCTGCAAAGGCTTCAGAGAATGTAGAAGACAGCCGGGCCTCGGGAGGGCAATGCCCTCCGGACAGTTAAAGACTAGAGAAGTAAGATGAAAATGTTATATATATGAAATATCGACTGTAAGGAACAAAATTAATATATAAAATATTAACAAGTTCATGGGAAATTTTACCATAGTATTATTTTTAATATGTAATGATTTTATTTCCTTTTTTTAAAGGAAAGGTGACGGTAGAAATGAAGGCAACGAGAGGCAGGCAGGCAGGAAGAGAGGAGGAAGAAACATGTCTTGCTGATTTTATTTAGTTGTTCATGGAGGCTGTGTCCCGCTCCCACCGCACCCGGCCCTGGGGACGTGAACCGGGTCCCTGGGGGGTCCGCACGGGCCGAAGGTGGCGGATGAACCGCTGCTCCACCAGGGCGCCCACTTGTTTCTTCTAGTGACGTTGCTGCCTGCATCTTAGGGTATGGAAATGACTCCGAGCTCTGTGCATTTCTGACAGGGTTCACCCTGGTGCGTTGACCTCACGTTTGCGGGCCTTTCGTCACAGGTGTCAGAGTCCCCTTTGTTGAATGCAGCAGGCCTCGGACACTGTCTCAATTTGCAGGCGAGAAACGTAGGTCGAGCCAGGCCGCGTGGCTCACCTGAGATGGGACAGTAGGGATTGAACCCCTGCTTGAAATTCCACGGTCTTTGTAGAAAACTCCGCCTGTGGAGGCTCCACCCAGCATCTCTCCAGTCCCGTCCCCCATGGAAATTTGTTGATGGTTACGTGTTCTAAGTCTCTGGACAAGGTCGTGGGGAGCATCCCGCTTTCGCGCAGTCCGTGGTCATTTCAAAGGGAAGCAAGGGCGGTCTCGTCGGTTCTGATGTGAAGTCAGTGATGGAGACGCCTCCTTGCAGAGGACGGCGCGGTCTGGCAGGGCTGTCACTTCGGTCACCCCGAGCAGCTCCCCACTCACGGCTGGATGACTCCCTCTTCTCTGCAATGCCATGAGCTCTGGTGAAGCCTTCTCCAGGGCCCTGCTGACACACTGGTTCGTTTTAAGGCAACGAGCACCTGCTGGTTCCCTGTGCGCACCTGCAGGAGATGGGTCCTTGCTTGCGGCTCGGGGCTCTGGGGCCCAGCCGTCCTGGCCCAGCCAGTGCTGCCGGCCTCCCCGGCGATAGGACTGGAGCCAGCTCGGCTCAGCGCCAGGATCACAGGCCTCCCACCTTCGGACGGGGCGGCCCCTCTCAGATCTCCCCCTGCCCGCCGCGGGGCAGTGCCGTTAGCTTGAGAATGTTTTACTCGTCTTTGTTTTCAGCTTCATTCTGACTGATTCCTCTTTAATTTGCTTTGGGAGCAGCACCAGCCACCTACCTGCTCCGCAGAGATCCCTCCGCCTGGGCCCTTCTCGACAATTCCACAGAGCAGCTGCACGCACACACGCAATCCACGTGTCCACATGTGCACAGGCACACCCATGCCCACACATACCCGTGCATCTGCACACACGTGTCTGCACACACATGCATGCACACCTGCCGCCGGCGCTGACTGTCCGGCTGTGGGTCTGCGCCCTCTGTGGGAGGCCCCGCGGGTGCCTGCGGGTCAGGAGCAGGCCGTGCTGGGCGCCAAGTGCTTTGCTGTTTCCTGTCATCTTTGTTGCTTTTGGTCATATTGTCACTTTCACAACTCTTTGCATCCTGGTGCTTCATCGATTAATGGGTGATGATAAGAACATGTGGGACAGCGACATTCAGTCTCCCTGTTCCTGTCCTGAAAGGACAGCTTGTGCAGGACAGTGGGACCCAGAATGCCACTTGTCCCCAGCTGACAGTAAGGCGAGTGGCAGGGGCACGGCTGGACAGGTCATCGTAGTGGGGCCCAGAGTGGGGACCCTAACCTGGCAGTGGTGGGACTCCTCCCAGCTGCGGTGACCCTTGCTCAGCATAGCCACTGGCGGACACCGAAGCTCCGAGTCGCTGGCAGCAGAGGCTCAGAGGAGGGTGACCTCCTGCAGCAGATGTCAGGGAGGCACCGCGGTGCGAGGGGGCCTGCGATCGCCAGGGGCTACATCATCAGCGCCTCAGAAACCAGGCCACGCGGTTTCTCGTCACTAGAGGTGAGTTCGCAAACCAGTTCCTTAAAATGCAGGCTTACAGAAGAAAGTTTGTGAGGAGAAGCCACTGGGGGTGGAGGGAAGTGGAAGTGATTGTGAGATGCGGTTTCTTCGGGGTCCAACAAGTACTCTCAACTCGGTGGTGGCCACAGTCCAACGGCGCTGTGACCACGCCCTGACGCCAGGCTGTGTTGTCCTGGAGGTGAGAGCGACCCCGGAAAGCTGTTCCACAAAGACGTGGGGAGCAGCAGGAGGGGAGCCCGGGTTTTCAGGGTCCTCAGGCTGGTCAGATGGTCAGAGGCGATGGCAGTGCCTGCTTGTCTTGGGCTCATCTGCTGTTAGTCCCAGGTTCTCCTCTATCCCAGTGCGGGCGGATCTGCACTTGAGAGGCCACACGTCTGCCCCCAGAAGAGGCATGGGGGCCAGCAAGGGTCCCCAGGAGCTTTCAGGTGGAAGCCAGGAGAAGCTGGCTTCCTGCTGGGCTGTAGGCTGTGAGCTGTCGCCCCAGGACGGACGAAAGACCGGTCGCTTCTCATATGGAGCCCAGACACATCCAAACTCTCCTTAGTTGAATTGAGTTCCGTCCATTGCAAACCAACAGTCCAACCGACGGCAGTGTCGCGGTGGAATAAACGTGCCTCCAGGTGCGCCCTGGGGGAGTAGCAGTTGGGTCCTCTGCCTCTGACTGGTGCGGTCCACATCCATCCCAAGGGCCTGGATTCACATCCCGGGTCCAGAGGGACATCCGAAACAAACAACTAAATAAACTCAATGAAGTGCTTCTTTCTCCTCTCTCTTCCCACCTACCTGCCTCTGCTCGCCATCATTCCTGCTGCCCCTTTCTGCTGAAAAAGTGAAAAAGGCTCCTAGGTCCACAAGAAGGAGCTCTGCATGGGGTCCCCTCTGCTGCCTTCTGACCTCAAAGCCAGATGAGTCATATGTCCATCTCCTGGGAACTACTTCCAGCACTTAGGATTTTGACGTGGATTATAGCAAAGAGCTGGAACTCGGTATTTAAAAAGCACAAATAAACCTGAAAAGCCTGAGCACTTAGTGAGTAGGATGTAGTAGGCTGGAAACCGCTGCAGAGTGAATGAGCTGAAGTATCAGACGGAGGAATCTTTCCTCGAGGCAACAGAGGAGGAGAGTGAGATAGAAAATGTTAAAGATCAACCATGGAGGTGAGGAAGGAAAGGACAATATTTGGGCTGAAGAATCCAGGAGGGCGGGTCAAACAAACCGGGAAGGAGCAAAGGTTGGGCAGACAGGGGAGAGCTGTTTCCTGGAAAGAAAGAAAGAAAGAAAGAAAGAAAGAAAGAAAGAAAGAAAGAAAGAAAGAAAGAAAGAAAGAAAGAAAGAAAGAAAGAAAGAAAGAAAGAAAGAAAGAAAGAAAGAAAAGGCTCAAAGAATAACAACATGCGGGAGGGACCCACGTCACGGCCCGGCATGGTGACAGTTTACACCCTCAAGGACAAGGACAGGTGTCAAAAAGCTTCCAAGTGGGAGCCGTCACCCACAAGCACCAGGCGCGTCTCACCAGCAGCTTTGGGTGTGACAATGCTTAGCGCACGTGGGACGCTGACAGAACAGGCGCGGTGGCCACAGCCGGACTGAGGCCATTCAGTGCGCTTTCCCACAGCATCGCCATAAAAACAGAACTTCTCGCGTCACGATTTTTAGCTCCATATGTTTAGAAATGAAAACCATTACTAACGAATCCCTGAATTAAAAAGTCAATGATGTTTATAATTGCGCAATGCTGAACTGAGAACGTAAGAACCAACGTGGATTTGGGAGGGAAATAGGAGAATTTCTAGTCTTGACTACGTTTATGAGAAAATAAAATTATGCTTGAAAGTCATTCAGTCCACCGTAGAGGGTGAAAAGGGAAGCCCGGACAAAACTAAAGACAAAAGCAAGTCGCATGTCACGACGCAGAACAACGGTGCCAAACAAACAGCTGATTATTGGAGCAGACGACGAAGAGACATCGCCGCAGGAGCAGACACGGAGACGTGACAGCTAGCAAGATTCAGACGCCACGAGGGGACTCTCTAAGGCAAAGCAGAGTCAAAAGACTGCCTTGAACAATTCTTCAAATAAACGCGAGACGTTATATAAAACAGATGAATATTTTTTTAAATGCTGAATTTGACATACCTGGTGGGGTAGCAGTTGGGCCGGCTGCCTTCTGCTGGCGGTTCACACACATCCCAAGGACCAGTGTTGGCCTCCCAGGGGGAACAACCAAGATGAACAACGAAATAAAGCTGCTTCTTCCTCTCTCTTCCTGCCCGCCTGCCTCTGCTCGCCTTCATCCTGCCTGCACCTTTCCTTGCAAACTGCGAAAAAGAGGGGAAAAAGGCTAAATTACACAAAGGAGAGATACGGGCAATGAGTAGACCAGTCGTTAAGAGACTGAAATGTTGTCGAGCTCTCTCTGCAGCAGTGGGACGTGGGTCTCTACCTGAGGGCGTCCCACCGAACTGTTGAGAGCTTTTATCAGCTAGAACTTACATGGCATAAAGTTCACCCATTAAAGTGCACGGTTGAAGGGCTTTCGTATATTTACAATGTCAAACGAAGATCATCATCTAATTTCATAAGGCTGTCGCCATCCCCAAAAGGAGCCACTTCAGCCCCAACCACACTTCCTCACCCCCAGCCCTAGACAAACACGACTCCGCCTTTTGTCCCACTAGATTTGCACGTCCTGACTATTCCATCCAAGTGGTGTTAAACTGTAGATGGTCTGCTTTCACCTGGCATTTTGTTTTCAAGATCTGTCTGTGCTGCGCCGTCTACGGCGATGCCTCCTTTTTTACCGCTAAACGATGTTCTGTCGTGGGACACACCACATAGTTCATCCATCATTTACTGGATGGGCATTTGGGTTTTATTTTTAACTAATACGAAAAATGTTTCTGTGAAAGCTGTGTACACATTTCTGTGTGGACATATTTTTCCAATTCTCCTGGACACATGCCTAGGAGTACAATTGCTGAGCTAAATAATTATTCCAAGTTTAACTTTTTTAGAAACTGTCAAACTGATTTTTCAGCATTTTATCTCCCCACCAACAATGTGTGTGTGTGTGTGTGTGTGTGTGTGCGCGCGTGTGTGTGTATGTTCCGATTTCTCTATATCCTCCCTGGCACGTAATATCGTCTATCATTTTGCTCAGCTGTGTTGGTGGGTGTGCTGTGTATTTTGTTATGATTTTCATTTGCATTTCTCTGGTGACTAATACTATTCAGCTTCTTTTATGCACTTATTGGTCATGTTTGTATCTTCTTTGGAGGAAGTATTCAAATCCTTTGCTTATTTTTAATTGAACGGTATTTTTAATGAGTTGTAAGAATTCTTGATATATTCTGGATACAACTCTTTATCAGATAAATGATTTGCCAATATATTCTCCCAGTCTAGCCTGTTTGAAGGGAATACAATTTTTTATTGCAGTAACTTTGATTTTGCTCATTAAAATAAGCTCTTATGTACGGATTCCCCATACGTGCAGTTTCCCCATTTCTCAGAGAAATGTCCATAGGTGAAAGGTTTTTTAAAGCATAAACGCTTGACTGGATGAAGTTCAGTTTCTTGATATCTCTCTGGTGACCTGTGTCTTGGGTGTTGTTGGTTAGACATCATTGCTTGACTCAACATCACAGAAACTGTGTTTTCTTTGAAGTGTGCTTGGTTTCAGCTGTTAGCTTTAGCAATATGTTGAAGTTTACGTGTGGTGCAGGGAAAGGAGCTCACGTCTATCGCATATAAATGTTTACTTGCCTCAGCACCAGTTGATGACAAGATGCTTACTTCCCCGTTGAATTGTCTTAGCGCTTTTGTTAAAAAAGTCAGTGGCTCATAAATGTTCAGGTTTATCCTCACTCGATTCTGTCTCCCTAATCTCTGCACTGACCCTGTGAGGACCACACTGTTTTGATTCCTATAGCTTTGTAGTATGTTGTCAAAGCAAAAATGGTTTTCAGCAGGCTCTTTTCTTAGGAGGTGATTCTAAGTCCTTTCCATCTCCAAGAGAATATTAAGGCCCACCTGCCAATTTTTGTGACTATAAGGTAGAATTTGATAATAGTTACAGTGAGTCTACTGCTGAATTTAGGGACTATTTTCATTTTAAGATCAAGTGTCCTTGGATATAGACAGAGGGGGCCTGCCCAGTGTTGTACTGATATTATTATATATGTCCCTAAGTATTTCATCCTGACTGATGCCATTGCAAGTAGCAGTAGTTTAAATTCTATTTTCAGATTGCATACGACTTGTATGTGAAAACACAATTGATTTTTATATTGATTTTATATCCTAAAATCTTGCTGAACTCATTAGTTCTAATAGCATTTTATTGGTATGCCTAACCTTTTTTTTTTTTTTTTAAGAAAAGGTGCAGGCAGGAATGAAGGTGAGTGGGCAGATAGGCAGGAAGACAGAGGAGAAAGAAGCACTTTATTTTATTTTCATTTAGTTGTTCACACTGGTTGTTTCCCCCCGAGCCCAGGACTGGAAGCCGGGGCTGTGTGGCCCACATTCCTTCAGAGGAGAGTGTCCTAACCGCAGTCCACCAGGCTCGCCCCAGACTTTTAGTAGTTGTTTTTCTAATCCATGGTGTGGGATGCATTAAATGACAGCAAAGACCGTCCTTCATCCTCATGAAGCTTTCATCATCTTGAATCCAAAATCAGATAAAAATACAAGAAAAGAAAATCTAATTTCAAAAATCCTAATAAAAAGCTAGTCAACATTTTATCTAGACAACCATTTATCATGACCAAGAAGGGCTTATTCCAGGATGCGGGCAGGTGACCGGTCAGGAGAGTAAGTGATGTCTTTCTCCCGCCGTCGGACCGATTGGAAGGGAGTGTCTCCTGATCACCTCACTAACTCAGCCTTGCAAGGAAAGTCATTTGATGGGTGTTAACACTTCTCTATAACCGAAAAATATGAAGTCTCTCAACCAACTCGAACACAGAAGCAGATTTTCTTAGCTTGGTAAAGTTGCATACCAAAAGCTAAAGAAAATATGCAGAAGAAACAGCTTTAGAGGCACCCTAACCAGTTTGGGGACAACAAAGGCATCCCCTCTCCTGTCTGCTTTTTCACGCAGTGGCAGCAGCCCTGGCCAGTGGCTTCAGCCAAGAAACAGAAGCGAGCGAAGGGGGAGAAAAGAGGAAAGACCTCATCGCTTACATGTCGTGTGGTTCGTTGCCTAAAAATACAAACATATTAGATCTCAGAAACTCTTTTGTCATTAAATAAAGAACAATTCCACAAAAGCAGCGTTTGTCTATATCTTCAATGTCCAATCAGAAAACAAAACTCACTAATCAATTTATAACCAAAACACCTTGAAAACCGTAGACGACATACACCGAGCATCTTGGTTTCCAGGCGCTTGATTGTTCAGCAAACAGGAGCAGGGACTTCATGGAGGAGTCGCAGCCTCCAGGGCGGGGACAGCCTGGAGGAGCCGGGCAGCAGGGAAGGAAGTCCTCTCTCCAGGCGGCATGTCCAGGGGCCTCAGGGGCCTCTTGTCCGGACAGACCAGGGACAAGTGAACAAGAAAAGAAATCCTGGTGGTCACAGGCTCTGACTCAGACAGGGATCGACATCCCTGAGTCCAAGTGGATGCAAAATAATTGAGTAAATAAACCCCGGGGGGAGGAGTCACTGCTTTTCTTTATCATAAAACCCCACTGATACACAGAGAAGGAAAATTAAAGCTTCAGACGCTGATCGCAAGGCTCAGGTTCCCGGAGGGTAAGGCTTGTGGTGAAAGGGGACTGCTCCCTGTTCCAGCTAATTAATTTATTTTAATTCCGTGAATTTCCCCCTTCCTGGTGTTTGCTTAATTTTTAAAAATATCCTGTTGTACATGCAGAAGCCTAAGAAAAACTAGACAGAGAAAGCGTGCGCCGGGGCAGGTGGGACAGGAAACAGGGCGTTTGTATAGACGTGAAGTCTCTCCCCACAATGTGCTCACTAGTCCGAGAAGAATGATAACATCAAGTGGGGAAGGTCACCTGGCTGATGCCAGCAAGTGACCAGTGCTCACCCTCCTGCCGCGACGGTGCGCGCCGGACACGGCCGGTCTCTGGGGAGTCCTGGGCCCGGGCAGGGACTCCGACGCACAGGCCGCTCAGGTTCGGCAAATGAAGGCGCAGAATGCCCGGCTTCACCCGAATTTAGTTAGATAAGCACACTTTTCCTCCTACGAGCAATACTGGGAAGTTCCGTGTTTTCTCTCTTAACCATGGTCGTGTTATTCTTGTCCACGTGAGGACTCTCGGTCGAACCCGCCTTGGTGGGGGCCTTGGCCCAAGGCCGCCATGACTGTTTTCAGACACAATCAAAAGACCATCCATGTAAAAGACATCCGGGTCTCCTCCAGCAGTTCACACAGCCTCTTAGAACAGACAATGAAACACCGGGAAACGGTCCGAACTTGGAGGAAGTCAAGGAGGAGAGACCGTCATGACAAGTGTGGCCCTGGGTTGGGTCTTAGGCCAGAGAGAGGACCCGATGGGGCGAGAGGTGAAGTGGACAAAGTCGGTCAGTCCGTGAGTGCTGTCAGGTCACTCTCAGTCAGCACACCCTCCTGGTGTTGATCATGCTCGTGTCTGTCAATGCTAATATTTAAGGACATGAGAGAAGGGGACTTTTTATAAGGGCACATTTGGTATGTTGAAAATTCTTCCAAAATGAAAAGTTAAAAAAACAAACAACAAAGAATGACTATCCAGGATGTCATCCAATCCCCGCCCGTGCAGAAGACTTGCTCCTTGAAACGCTGAGTTATTCCGCAGACCCAGAGCAAATCCCGAACGAAGCTCAGAGGGAAAGAATCAACCTCCTAAAGCGACGCCGGGAGACGTGCATTGAGGGGACCCTGCCCTGCCTGCTGTAAGACAAGTCCCCAAGCGCAGCCGCTGTCCCTGGTCGGGGTGTGAGGTGACAGCCTGCCTGCGTGAGCAGCTCCGCGGCGTCTGCCCTGGAGTGGGCTGCTCTCCGCGCGGCCCCGTCGCGAGTAACCATCAACTGGCCATTAAAGGAAAAATGGAAGACGGGGCGCGGGCTCACTCCACAGGCCCGCCCAGCCCGAGCGCCTGCGCTTCTCACCAGCCTCGCGAGGCTCCATCTCCTGGTTACCGTGCTGCTGTCCCCCCCAGGGTTTTGGTGGCTGTGTGGAGTGTCCCAGCTGCGCCTACTGACACAAACTCTTATTTTCTCCCTTTGTGCACACACGGGCAGTGCCAGCAAAGCACGACCTCAATTCACAATTGACACCGAGCTGTCTCCTCTGCCTGATTAGAGCAGATTAGTGAAATTTCTGTTCAGCAGCCATTGAAATCTCAAGTGCATAATTAGCAGGGCTGGTAGAGGTTTGCCTCGATCTCCATCAGCGTCCGTCAGAGGAGCAGCGGCATTAGACAGTGCGTGCAGGCTTCCCCACGAACGAGGAGCTGGCTGCTTGAGAAGGCCTTCTGAGGAGGGCACACGCGCACGAGTTTCCAGAACTGCCGTAAGAGACCCTTCCTCTTGGAGGAGGCTGCACCCAGGCTGGCAGGAAACTTCCAGACAGAGCCGTGGAGAAAACAAAGCCACAGCAGCGCAAGGAGCTGAGTGGGTGAATGGAAGAAAGCAGTAAAGACACACGCAATTATTCTTAACTATTTCAATCCCCTCGAGCTTCTGAGACTCATCACGCAGAACTTTGCTGCGATGCTTCCTGGGGGTTCGCGGGCCGAGGACCGGGTGTTTGCGCCGAGACTGATCGCGCGGCCCCACAAGGCGCACCTGGGCCTCGGGGCAGACACGAGACAGGCTGTCCCGGCCCCAGCTCCTGAATCTGCTGCCCGAAGTGTTTCCAGAAAGTCTTTCCCTCCCAGCCCCTCCTTGTGCCCTGCTAACAAGGGGAGGCGCTCACACTGACAGGGCGAGGCCCCCCTAAAACAGGGTCCTCTAGAAGCGGGGAGGAAAAATCAAGGAAACCAGCAGAGCCGCCCGACCCTCACCAGGAACGCGTCTTGTTTCCGGACAGTTTCTCTATGAGAAAAGCGTGAAAGAGAAGTGTACAACACAAACGGCGCCCTTGGCCTTCGAGGTGTCAGCTCGGGCCACTGTGGCAGCCGGGCCGGCTTCCAGGCCAGTTGGAGGTGCCTGCTTCCCCTTCTCCGAGCATCCTGCCCTGACATGTGCTCCCTCCTGCCCTGACATGTGCTCCCTCCGCGTCCTCCCCTCGGGCCCAAGGAGCCGGGTCTAGGCCGCGTCCCAGGGGAGGGAGGCGCTGACACACTGATGGCACAGGTGGCCTGGGCGTGGCGATTTCACAGGCTTCCCTCGCCCCGCAGGTGCCACCTGTCAAAAGCACGTGCCGGCAGGCCAGTGCGGAGCAGCCTTCACCAGGAAGCCGCGGTCTGGAGGCAGAGTGTCCGTGTCACAGTCGTGTCTTTCGAGTCACCAAGTGCATCCTGGTGAGAAAATGCACGGGTCACCCCGGCGGTGTCCAGGGACCCACTGGTGACAGGCCAGTGCCGATGGGTTTGTCGTTCCTGGGGCCTGGAGAGGGCGTGCCCCGGTCTCAAGCCTCTGCTGCACAGGGGCATCCAGGAGCGTGTCGGCGGGACACGGGTCCTGCCAAGGACTGAATTTCCACCAGAAAAAATGGCTACTTCAGCAAAAATTAAGGACAGGACCCTGTGGCTGCACAAGGGAAGGTAGAGCAAACTGTTAGTGCCTGTGAAATAGTGGGATCGCCATCCCATCAACTGAAAAATCAAGCGCAGGCCAAACGGGCCCCCGGGCGATACGACCTCTGGAAACGAAAAGGACAGTTCACACTGAGCCTGGAACGTGCCCTGGGGAGAGGCTTCGTGGTCAGGCCGGCAGAAGGGAGCAGACACCGCACCGGGAGACGGAACCCAGTGCTCCGGGAGGAGGCTGCGCTGGGACAGTGCTGGGCTCCATCCCCGGGGAGCAGCCCAGGCCCTGGGCAGGAGCGAGGGCCCGAGGAGTGAGCCCCGGACCCCGCCTCATCTCTGACAGCTCAGGGGAAACCAGCGCGGGGTTTATATGTGAAGTCGCGCATTTTTACTTTTGGCAAGTCGTCAAAATTTATAAAAACGAAGAAATGGAGAAAACAAACACGTCTGCCGCCCAGCCAGCTGTCCTCCGCCACCCCTCCCAGCAGGCTCCCCGTGTGTCTAGGGCGGCGAGGGCAGCTGGGGTCCCGGAGTCTGCGGTGCGTTTCCATCAGAGAATAAGGTCAAATTATGGTGAATGCAGAGTCCAGAAGTACTACATTCATAGGTAGTTTCCAGGTTTTATATTAACCTCATTCCCTATCAGTTCTCATAAAGCCGCTTGAAAAACTGGAAACTGACCTGGGAATGCGGATGCAAGGCTGCCGGGCCCAGCAGCTCACGGGCGCCCAGGGGGCTGGCCAGCCCCCACCCAGCAGCCCCCGCGGGCAGTCTCTGACACGCCGAGTGTCCGGTCCATCTCCACTAGACCGCTAGGCGCCAGGGAGCTTGGCAGCCTGCGTTGACCAAAGCAGACGGCTCCTGAAATAAAGGTGCGTCTCACGGAACACACGCAGGCGAGGTCAGCAGTGCCGCCTGCTTTAAAGATGAAGTCTTGGGAACGAGCCGCTTTAACGCAAGGTGGCAAGTGATGCGATTTTGAAATGAGACAAGTACCGGGTTCTATTTCCCGACAAAAACACATTAGCTGGCAAGGAAGACTCCCGAGCACGTGTGTGTGAGCAGAAGCGCAGGCAGGCGGATTCAGCACGTGTCTTCAGGAAGGGTGATCGGGTGCAAGGAAGAGCACACGCGCAGGCGCGGGGCACAAACCACGGCATTCGTGCGTCTCCGTGCGGAAGAGCTGGGTCCAGGAGGCTCCAGCGTGTGAAGGAGGGGGCGGACGACCTCGAAACACGGCTGCGCCACCAAGAGATTGAGGACGGGCAACTCGGAACCAGAGCCTTCCGTCGGGAGGACAAGACTAATCCAGACTCGTCGATGTGTTTCTGAGCTGAACTCTTTATGAAAAGCACGTTCCTACAGATCAGGGGTGTTGAAGATCTGGCGTCTGCAGTCACTCTTTTCTATGGCGTCGAGTTGAGAAGCGGTAAGCTCCCAGGACGGGCAGGGAGCTGCATGTCATAAAGCTACTCACAGGCCGGCATCTATTTATTTAAAAGCAGACGCACTATGCACCCCCTACAACACAGGCCTGGTTCCTGCTGCATCGTTTCGGTGTTTTCTGAAGATTTTCCACGTCTCTCCAACCAGCCTGGGCAGTCGGGCGGGCGTGAGCCACAGGATGGACAGACAGCAGGACTGGGCCGAGCCAGTGGCCCCTCCGCAGCCCCCAGGCAGACAGAGCTGGGCGTGGGGCTCAGGGCCCTGGGGTGGGACCACAGACAAGGTCTCCTGGAAGGGAGAGCCTGGGGCCACATCCTGTCCCGTTTACACAGAAGGGGGTCGTCGCTGGGGTGTGCATGGCGGCGAGTGAGAAGCTGCTTCGTGCGGTGCGTCAGCGTGTGCCCGTGTCCCTGCTGTCACAGAGGGCAGCTGGGGGTCCGCTTGGTCCCTGAGGGAGGAGCAGCAGCTGCAGAGGCCCTTCCCTCCCTGGAAGTCCCTCGGCCCCCCGCTGGCTGCTGCGGAGCCCACCCTCCCGGGTCTTCCTGGAGGAGACTGGGGTGGGGGTTTCTGCAAGCACTTACCCACCCCCGGGACACCCGTGCCCGGGCGAGGGCAGAGGATGGGCGGCCTGGAGCACAGTGTGGACACACGTATTTTTTTCATTATGAAACACTCAGAAAAGTGCTGAAACAGTAGAAAGGCAAAATAGAAAACTTTTAATTTGCTGTGACAAGCACTGAAAGGGAGTGGAAAGACTGAATGTCAACACGTTGAGATGTGGGGGTTGTAGGAACAGACTCGGGACTCTAGACGAAGGAGCCTGGAACGTCCAGTCCACTGCCTGCGGGTGGGGTGGCCGCTGGCCCCGATGTAGCACAGCGGGGTCTGGAGACGCACGTCCTGCGGTCCACACAGCGAGTCAGAGGACAATCTTTTCCTTCAAGGTGGTTGAGGACTCTCTGAAACAGTCTGTCTTTGGTCTTGTTCAGAGGTCATCAATAAAAGGACGGCATCGTGGTGATCTCTGGGGAGGTGAAACGCAGTTTAATCCATTTCTCCTGTCGGTTAGCTTCCCTGGCAATTGGTTTGATGGGGAAGAAGTTTGAAGGTGTTGGTTCAGGAGAGGTTTGGGATTATCCGTGAGTTTCGATTCTCTTCTCCTGGCCCCGATCGGCACCAAAAACGGAGTTAACGGCATAAAAGTCACTTCCCATAGTATCGGATTTACTTTAAGCCGCCTGTTGTCTCACCCGGGGAGCCCCCATCACAGAGCCCTTTCTCCAGGCGGCGTCACGCCCGCCCCAGTTTGCCAGGTGAAGGCTGTCTAACAGGTACCAGCTGGCTGCAGACTGCTCGTGGGAAAAAGCATTCTGACCCCAAAACACGTGCAGCGCGGGCGCAAACCTGGACATTTCCAAGCGCCTTGGTCGTCTTGGCCTAGCGAGAAAGTATGACAAGGCATTTCTAAAGCAATCTTAGAAATCGCCAACGTTGGCGACTGATGTGTTTGTTCAGTTTCAACTGGGATCGTCACTGCCTTCATGTCGCCCATTTGAACAGGGCCGCTTCTGGAGAGCCTGTTGGTTGGAGCAGCCTGGCCTCGTCGGATGTGTTATTTATACTTTGCTAAGCACGGGCTGCATGCCTTTTAAGGTTTCGGTTTCTCTTCTTGGACTCATTCGTGTTTATATTAAACACAATAAACGTCTCCCATTCCAGCAGCCCCTTCCGCCTCCTTTAACCCCTGACTCCCACGTCGCCAACGCGAAACACCGATGAGCTGGGCCAGGGTCAGCCCCGCCTGCTTTTCCATCGCCAAGGAGATGCAGGCGTGGACAGGAGACCTGCCAGCAGGGCCAGGCCGGTAGAATTACCAACGAAACAAAGGGTACCTGGACAGAGTCCCAGGGCGGAGCAGCACCCTCTCCGATTCTCCCCACAATCAGATTACAGGTGCAGACACCCCAGCAGAGGCGACCCGGTGGGCATTTAAAGACACAGCAGACGATTCCCCCAGAACACAGCCTTGGGCTCAGATCCAGTGGAGCAGCAGAGCTGCGCTCCGGCCAAGGTGCCGGCCTGGCCAGGGCAGACCCGGCGTCGTGACCCCACTGCTCCTCTGGAGGCTGAGTGAAAACCAGAGGCGCAGCCGAGAGCCCCCCACAAAGGGATCCTGGGCCCCCTGATGTGGCCTGTGTGCGTGAACGAACCCTGGAAGGCCTTCTCCCAAGAATCAACCCATGAATTTCTACACAGAGCTCTGTTCTGGTTTCTAAAATAAGAAAACTGCCTCGCGGCCATCTGACACTCAGAGACACAGACAGGCTTTTCACAATAGCGTTGGATTTTGATTTTGTCTTTTATGTGTATCATTGTTTAAAGATGTATTTGACTTTGGTGAAAGGACCGGTGATTTGTCTCCCAGGGACATACAAAAAGGACGGATGTACATCGGATGAGGAAATCAACCACCGTTTCCAAGAAGTTTGCCGTTTCCATTTTCAAAGTGGCAACTTGCGAAGGGGTGTGGTCAGAACTCAGTCGAATGACCATGTTTTTTGAGATCTGGGGAGTAAACACCGCTCAGCAGTCTGACTCCAAATAGGAATGGTGGTTGGGAAATGCACTCTCCTCCCAGCACAGTTTTCTGTCTTTTCTTGCAAAACGTAGTGGAATCTGTATACTGTTTTCCGTGTCACATGTGAGCAGCTACTCTGCTCCCGTCCGCTTTCTACTCCATTCAGTCCAGGGTTTGAAGACCCCAAAACTGTCTCCGACAGCCTCACCTCAACCTAGTGCTGCCGGAGGAGGCTCAGGACTCGGCCCAGGTGTTCCCGGGACGCTTCCAGCTCCCCTTGACCGTCGATGGGTGCTTTTTCATTCATTCGACAGAAGTATAAATTGGAGATGGTTTAGGATGAAAACGCTTCTCCTGCCCAAAGATCACTTTCTTCCCACCGCGTGTCTAACAGAACAAACATGCATTTTCACTTCCCTTCGAAGTTGTTTCCAGGTAACAGGAACCACTGCCTAAAATAAGCTCAAGTCACTTCATTTTCCTTTTCTAAATTCAGCCTGGTTAGGACTCCTCCAGGCAGTCTGCCTCTCTGGGTCTGAAGGCTGCAGGCTTGTCCTTCCTGGGACCTCATCCTAGACTCAAACCTGCTTATGGCTGAGGGAAGGGGCCTCGTTCAAATGCTGACCCCCCCAAACCACGTCGGGCTCTTCAATGTGCAGTCCGTCCCCTTGGAGGTTTATTTATGCAAGAAAGGAAACCTCAGGAGAAAACCTCTCTGCCCGGGCTGGACACTGTCCATGACACCCGTGCGGGTGGGAAGAGTAGCTGAGCTACCACTAAATATTTGCCCCAAATCACTGTTATTTGACAAATGCTTGTTGACTCCATTTGAACACCTGTTTCCTAGCAACTAGGAAGACACGTCTCGATGTGCAGTTTTCTTAGCAAAATTCAGATTCAGAAGGTGAGTCCAGGCTGAGAAAGAGCTGTGCTGTCCCAGGGCTCTGCTTACCTGCGTAACAGAATGAATGGTCAGGTCCACCACGCCGGTTAGGATGCCCAGTGAGCATCTTGTCCTGGCGATCCGCCCACCCCGCCAAGGTCACAGGCGTCCTAGGAAAGACTTCAGAGCCCTGCGAGGCCGCACGCAAAATCCCACGGGTGACTGAGTCCGGCCGCGCCCGCAGTTTCCACTGAGGTCAGAGCAGCTCTGTGCGGGGAGGCGCCCTGCGTCCGTGGGCCCGTCACACTGAAAGGCAAGCTGACCACTCACCCCAGGAACCCCCAAAGCCCTTGGCTGACCCTGTTCGTTGTCCTGTCCCCACAAACTCCCTCCCCAGGACCCAGCTCACAGGACTGGGTGTGAGCGGCCTCTAGAGCAAGGTGAAGCTTTGCTGGCGCTCCCTAGGGTTTCCCTGTTTAAACTGGAAGATGCCGTTAGGCGGTTCGCGCATGTTTCTTGTGTCAACAACCTGTGTCGTTTGGAGCACAGGCCACTGCTTCCATGAAACCTGCCTCCTGGGGCCATGTGTCCCAACGCCCTGAACAGCGAGCCCTCACACCACTGATACTGGTGCAATTTCCCAGTAGCTAGAAATCAGTGGCTTCATTTAAATCAGAATTGTTATTGAAATAACAAAAGAATCCCCCAGGAGCCATTTAGAAGAAGTGTGTTTTGACTGAAGTTCCCAGTGTTCCATTGTACTTTCCTGTGTGTGAGCCCCGACATGGGACAGCAGGTGGCTGAAGAGCTAGGGAGTGGGAAAGGGGTGTGCCGGCCACGTGACGAGTGGGCCAGCGGCCCCCCGGAGGCCGGGAGGTGTGTTCACCGCCAGCGCAGCTCCGAGGCCCGTCCAGGACCAGCCTGCCAGGAGCCCCGGCTGCCAGACCCAAGCCATCACTCCCGACAACACAGCGACGTGAGAGGAAGAGACCGGTCCTGTGCGTGCGAGCAAGGACTGGGCCACAGGAGCCTAATACCCACCACGGTGGCGGGAGGGAGCTTATTTAAAAATGGCAAATGATGATTTTTCAAGAAAGGGACTTTGGGTGGCAGGAGAAATGTCAGCCCTGAAACCTGTCATAACAACGCAAACACCTTTGGCAAAATAAATGTCCCCTCTGTGGCAGAGACAACAGACACACAGCTCTTGCTGGCGGTTGAGTTTAATGTGCTCTCTCCAGTTACAAAAATCTATGCGTATAATTTGGTGTCAGTAAGTCGCCTCTGAATAGCTTGCCAGGAGTGAAACCCATGACCTAATTGGCCAGCTCTACCCACAAAGAATGTCCCGAAGCGCTGAGAGAAAGCAGGCATGTGAGCTGAGGTCTGAGGGATAGGTGTCACCTCGGTTTCACTCAGATCAGAACCAGGGGACGATGAGCATTTCTTCCAGGAACCCCGGTTTTCCCTCCGATCCCATTCAGGTGGCTGGGCCCGGGCGAGGACCGGCTGAACTTGCCTGGCTGTCGTCACTGTGCCATTTTTCTTGGGCTGAGATTTGAGCCTTGTAGTTTTAAAGTTGATCATTAGCGGGGTGGTGTTTCAGACGACCGAAATGTCACTTTCCCCAGGAGTCTTCCTGTGACTTCCTCCTTCGCCCCAACATCTAATTAGAAGGTCATCCGAACGTGACCCACGTCGGCTGAGGCTGGAGACTCGGCCGGAGCCGTATTTCAACAGAGAATCTGGGTTCACTGAGATGGGTCCAAGGAAAGCTGAATGCTTTTATGCTGAGTTCTTAATTTCCACACTAAGAGCTGGTCATTCAGCCTGTATCGAAACCCTGCAGATGGCTGGAGCTATTACATCCCAGGGCATCTGAAAGTTTGAGGGACAGACTGCAATGCTCTGTGGCAAAGCCCATGAAATGGCTTCTGTATCAAACTCAAAAACAATTATCAAATCCCCGAAGAACCCATTGCTTGTCACATGAAGACTAAGGCAGGACTCAGAATAAACGTTCACCAAAACAGAATCCCGAAGCCCAGGTCCAGCGCACCCACCGCACATCTCTGGTCTGCTTGCAATTGTGTCTGTGCGCCGTGTCACTGACGGAAGATACGGTTTCACGTAACCAAGGGAACAGGCACTTGCTTTTTCAGAATCTGAGAAGGCCCAGAGACGGACACCCGGCTCAGCTGTCTGTAGAGACAGCCAACTGGTGTTTTCCGGGGCTTCTGACACAAATCAATAGGACCAGAAACTCTGGTCACCTAATTCTGAGAAATCAGCCAATCAAATAAATAAAAATGCTGTCTTTGGGCCAAAGCGTAGTTTCTAAGCGGACTGCCTAGGGAGCATCGCGTCCGTCCCCTAAGCCGTGACAGCCGGGTTTCACTAAGGTCGCAAGCGTCCAAGGACAGCACCATGCGCTCTGCAGCTCAGGACATTTAAGTCTCATACAAATAGCTATCTAAAGGGATTTGTTCAAAAATGTGCACAAGGCTTTCAAAATAACAATCGTCTTACATTGCGACTAAAAAATCAAGAAAAACAAGGAGAGCTGACAAACGAGGCTGTTGCTGGTTTTTGTGTTGAAATCCTACCTTTGAAGCCCCCTTCCAACGATGTTCGTTGGAGCAGTTCTCCAGGAAGGTGAGCTCGCTCGCTCAGGCACTGACTGTGCAGCGTGAGCCTGAAAACGGGGCTGCAAAATGGAGCCCAGACGCTGCCTCCAGACATGTCACTTTACATCCTCTCTGATGGCTTCATAGTTTCGTGATCTTTCTCAGAGAAGCTGTACAGAAGATGTGCTGGCTCCTCGTTTAACGCCAGTGACATTCCTTGTGTTCGCGCGGGACTCACCACTATTTATCACGCTTGCTGGTGGCAGAGATAAAGCCGACTGTGTAATGAGGCCACGGACCATTTTAGCAGCAGAAAATGAAGCCTCTGTCCTTGGCGCACTGGCGGAGGGGGGACGGGGCAGGCGGCTCAGACTCCGGCTCCTCACATCCAGCTGAGAAACTCCTGGAACTTGGAAAAGGCCCTGCTTCAAGCCCACTTCCTAGGCTCCACTTCAAGACTTCACTGGGGACAAGGAAAAGAGCTCTTTTTTCCAGCTGAGTTGAGAGGTTGTGTTAACTCGTGTGTGTCTGTGAAACGAGGAACATTTGCGAATCCCCCCACTCATAATCCCACGCCATGTACGCGCTTTATGTGTCGTCCGGCCCAGCGCGCGCACCCACGCAGGTGAGAAGCTAACTTCTGTCGGTCAGACTAACGGTTTCTGTGCATTGCACCCACGTTCTTTCCTGCTCCCTGTAGGTTTCTGAAACCCTAAATCCACAATGCAGCCCAGTTCACTTCGACGGGAAAGCAAAACGAAAGGACTCCTGGGGCTGTGGGGAGTGAGAGGAAGCAGCTCTGCGTCCCAGCTCCGTCGGGCGCCGGTGGGCAGTGGGGGGCTGTGTCCGGCTCGGCAGACACTGCAGTCGTTTCCTGTGCTCTTTTCCTCCTCCCCTCACCCCAAGACAGGACCGTCGCGTTTTGAAAGAAGCACAAATAGAGCAGAAGCGCTTCGTAATTAAGGCTTCCTCAGCAGCCCCAGCGCCGTGATTAACCGCAGGGCAGTTACGCGGAACTGTCCACGCTTCTTCTGAAATACTGAAAATGTTTTTCCCAGAGAAAATGTAGGACTTTTTAGAGTATTCTAGAAGCTAAGTACATAGGACTCCCTAAACCAGGGCCACATCTGCTTGTTCGAAACTCAATACCGTTGTTGTGAGGTTTGTATAACTCACTTCCTGTCTTTATAATTGCACAACAGGATATTTTAATAACAAAGACAGTGAAGCAGAGCAGCGGACCTCCCTGTACATTTCTCCTTTCCCCACCTCTGTGCTCCTGCTGCCGGGCCAGTCAGCAGAGATGAGGCAACTGTTGTGCAAACCCCAACTGGCCAGGAGGGTTGTGTGCTGGGCCCCTCCCTGTGCAGGGCCTGTTTGTCCTCAGGGAGAAGGCCCTGTGCGCGGCCTCTGCTCTGCCATCGTCCACTCTGCGCTGCGGATCAGCTTCCCAGAGAGCATAAGCAAACAGAAGGCAGCCCTGCTGTGAAGCCCCCTAAACCCACCCTGTTTAACCACATTGAGCCTTTGACACGATTTTCTTTCTCTCTTTTTAACAAAATGTTTATGTTTATTGAGACAGCAGATGGTGGTAGAAAGGAAATAGGAGGAATTATAAGATCATTCATTTGTTTACTTTTTTCAGTTAAGAGATAATGGATTCTATTCGATTTTGGAAGGTAGTTGAGAAAGAGATTTCAGCCTGCTTTTTTTTTTCATTCTTACCATTATCATATCATAAATTTATCATGTTTTGCTTACATCATTATATTGATTTTAGGATACTGAAACCCACCGCAGTCTGAGTCTGTCACCTCACACCCACCAGCAGAGTTCAGTGCCCTTCACCCCACCTTGCTCCCGACCCCCAACCACTGTCTTGTGTCCCGGGAATTTTGTTGGGGTATGTCTGTTCATTTGTTTTATTTCATTATATTCCACATCCTGCATGTCTCTTTTTATTTCTGACCTATTTCACTTAACACGATCCCCTTCATTTCCATTCAGATTTTGCAGGGGACATGATGTCATCTTTATAGGGCTGCACAGAATTCCACAGAGTCTGCAGACCACAGTTTCTCTCTCCATCACCTGTGGGCTGGCAGGCAGGTTGCGTCCAGGTCCTGCCTAGTGTGAGCTGTGCTGCTGTGAACACTGGGGTGCAGGTATTTTTTTCTGATTAGAGATTTTACGTTCTCTGGGTCTATGCCTAGAAGTGGGATTTCTGGATCAAATGGTAGATCCATCTTTATCATTTTGAGCAATCTCCATACTGTTTTTCAAAGAGGTTACACTACTTTACATTCCTACCCACAGTGTAGGAGGATCCTTTCTTTCCACACCCCGTCCATACTTGTTTCTAGTCTTTTTGATGTAGGCCCTTCTCACTGGTGTGAGGTGGTATCTCATTGTAGTTTTTATTTGCATTTCTCCAATGATGAATGATGTAGAGCATTTTGCTTATGTATCTGCAAGCCATCTGTGTGTCTTCTCTGGAAAGGTGTCTATTTAATTCTTTTGCCCATATTTAGAGTAGGTCATTTGCTTATGTATTGTTGAGGAACATGAGCTCTTTATATATTTTGGAGATTAAGCTTTTGCTGGTTGTATCCCGTGGGAATATCTTCTTCCATTCAGTGGGTTTGCCATTTTTGTTTTAGTGCTGGTTTCTCTCTCTGTACAGAAACTTTTTAGTTTGATGGAGGCCCATGTGTATTAAGTTTTACTTTCATTTTATTTGCTATGGGTGTTCTTTTTCCAAAGACACCTTTGAGGTTGATTCAATACTATTTTCATTCAGTTCTTAAAACACACAACTTCCATGTCACGCTCATAGAGACACAACAGTGTGGTAAATGTACAAACTTCTCTGGAGGAAACTTCTCCATGAATGGCAGCGCTTTCTGTTTCATGTAGATCAGCTTCCTAGGTTAGAAGTCTAAAGTAAAAAGAAATCTTCACTGTTTTATTACTTTCTTCCAAGCAGGCTTTCAGGATGTAGCTTATAGATTATTTTACCACAGCATTCACCTTGTCACTCCTGAACCCCGTTCAGTGTGGGATGAAGCATTTTTCTGCCATTTCCCTTTTATTGGGAAAGAGGCTCTCAGGCCCCTCTCCCTCAGGGTCTGTAAATGAAGGGCGGGCTTGCACAGATGTTACGAGAATCAGTGCCGCCAAGGACGATATTCACTTTGAAGACCAAGAACACGTTGGAGCAAAAAGAAATTAGCTCTTTCGAGAAGAATCTAACTTTAAAAGCACCACGTGTCTGCGATCGCTCTGCTCGTCATTGGAAAACTGCACGGAGCTCGCATCTGGACGTCAGGGCTGAGCAGAACGGCTGCTATCGTTCTTTAACCCATGTGGCGCGAACTTAAGTTGGTTGCTCCAAGCATAAAACCCAGCAGGCCTGTGTCATAAAAGAATCGAGAAACACATGAGGGTGAATGTAAAACGTCAGCACCGATCGTGCAAGACAGGCCCGATCCACATTTTATTAGGTGCTTTAAAAGAAACAGCCACGATGGTCCCATTTGCAGAATTACACACGCCAGTCAACGTGGAGGATTTGGTTGGTTCTGGCCTCTCCTTTTGCAGAGTTGTCCAAAGGCCAGAGCAGTGGCGTGATTTGCCGAAGGTCACGCAGCTCGGCACGGCAAGGCCAGGACAGAGGCCGGCCCCCAGGTCTCCTCAGATGCCACGCGGCCCGCTGCCTGACTGTTTCTCCGGAGGGTCCAAGGACAGGGAGCTGGGTGGGCTTAAGAAGCGGCTGGTGAGTCAGGTAAGAGGCGGGAAGAGGCACTGCCTGTCCGCTCCTCCACATGACGGAGGAGGCCCACTGTTCAGACGACCCTGCGTTCGCTCATAACAGCTTTCACTCGAGGACACGGCGCAGAGCTCCCGTCTCGCCGGCACAGTTCAATGGCCTTGGCGTGTCCAGTGTCGTGCCGCCGCCGTTATCTCCTGCCTCGAGCCAAACGTTTTTGTCTCCGTACCCACGAGTGGTCACGCCCCCATTTTCCACGGTCTCCCGCCCCAGGCAAGTCGCGTCTGTGTCCGATGGTTTTGTCGTCCTGACAGTCCACGGAAATGGCCTCAGACACAAAGACACGTGTCTTGTGTCGCGCCTGTCCTGAGCGGGTTGAGCCGGGGCTCGTCCCGTGGTGACGCGTGTGCGCACACCACACTCACGTGACAGCAAACCACCGGCAGCACCGGGAGATGTCACTGCGCAGACATCATCGCGTGTGGTCAGGCCAGCCCACGGGTGTGACGCACCTTGTACCCAGGCTGCGTGGCAGAGGGGCCACCGCCGTGTGCGGCCGTCCTCGACAGACACGTCCAGGGTCAACCCCCGACTGTCGTCTCTTCCACTTCATGACGGACACTGGCCCCTGTGCGACCAGACCACATGTTGTCATCAGTCGCCCGCGTGTGCACACTCTGTTGTTTCCAGTCTGGGGTAAAGAACACCACCCCGTTAACACCCGTGGAGGTTCCGCGAGCTCGCCTGCTCAGCCCTCGGGTGGGTGCGCGGCCGTGGTCCGGCCGAGGCCTCTGGCCGCACGGTGGCAGCTGATGAGGGAGCATCGGGCTGTGTTCCGAAGTGTCCATCTTTACACAGCCCCACCCAGTGCGTGGGGGTTTCGCCCACCCCGCCTGCCCTGCCGTGTCCGCCGCGCGGTTCCAGCCACCCCCGAGCGTGGAAGGAGGCTCTCGTGCCTTTGAGCTCCGTTTCTGAGTCTAACGATGTTGAACCTCTTCCCAAGTGCTCGCGGGCCATTTGCCTACCTTCGCTGGAGAAATAGCTGATCAGACCCTTTGCCCATTTTTCCGTCGTGGTGTCTCTAAGCGAGTGAGGGTGAGACTTCTTTACGCCAGATGTAGGTCCTTTATCAGACAGAACACATGCTTTGCAAATAGTTTCTCCTAGTCCGTAAGTTCGTTCCACTTTCTTGATGACATCCTTGTGAGCACAGAGATTTCTCATTTTGGTGGGGTCTGATTTATCTGTTTTCTTTTGTGCTTTTGGCTTTGGCTACACCAGGTTTATCATGGTTTGCGATGTATTTTTGTCTAAGAATTTTATAGTTAGTACTTGCTCATAGGTTGCCGGTCCAGTGCGAGCTCTTTTCAGGTATGTCTTGGGGAAGGCGTCCCCTTCATTCTCCGGGTGTTGTGTCCAGTTGTCTCACACACATCTGTTCAAAGACCCTGCCTATTTCGACATGGGCATCACCTTTAGGTGATTCTAGTAATGAGTGAAAGGCAGGGGATGCGGATCAGAGGCAGGACTGATAGTGCAGTTGCCACACACTGTTTACATCCTTGGCAGTACATCTGGAGTATTGTAAAAAGCCATGTCAAAAACATCACATTGAATCAATTGGTCTCTTACTTGGTCTTAATCTCAGCTTCTCTGGAGCTCCCACGGCTGACTGAGGGACACTCGGTTTCATTCACATAGGGGGATCTGAGTCAGTCTGACTTTCTACTTTTGATCTTTCTCTTCCATGTTGCCTCCTTCCAGAAAATGGTCTTTCTTTGCTCACAGCCTTAGAGGCATGATGGTTAATCAAGATTCAGATCAACACTCAATAAGCATTTTCAATTCATTGAATTACCTGGGGGAAGAGGAACACCTAGGCAGAATAAATGAATGAACGCTTGTCAAAGCCTGAACTCGGAGCACCCTGGGAGACACTCAGGTGGGAGTCACTCAGGTAAGAGACACTCGGGTGGGAGTCACTCAGGTGGGAGACGCTCAGGTGGGAGACGCTCAGGTGGGAGTCGCTCAGGTGGGAGTCGCTCAGGTGGGAGACGCTCAGGTGGGAGTCGCTCAGGTGGGAGACGCTCAGGTGGGAGACGCTCAGGTGGGAGTCCTCCCAGCAGCAAATGTGGGTTGGTCCAGACCACAAGGACCGACACGAACAGCCATTATTTGTACAGAAAAGAGTTTGTTTCTCCCTTTGGTCTTCATATGACTATATATTTAAATGGTGCTTTTAATTTGGACCTGCA
>RJWH01005017.1:0-88293 GCA_004363575.1 Solenodon paradoxus | reverse complement strand
GAGGTCCCCATCCCTGCAGCTGCTCCCCTGCCCCGTGAGGCGCTCTGAGTTCTGTGGGTGCTGCGGACGTCCCTGGGTGCTAGATAAGCCCCCACTCAGTGTCAGAGGGAGAGCATGGCTTTGCCGTTGGTGCCAGCTCTTAATGTCACTTATCCCAAGCGGGCTTTCAATTTTCAGTGGCAACAGCCTTCTAATTCGGTCTCCTCGCTCTGGTTTTGTGACGGGAACAATGGCAGTGGCAGATGGGGAGCAGCAACTCCATTTCCTTTTAATGTTCCCGCTCGCAGGCGGGAAGGCACCATCTGGAAGGAGAAGGTCAGATCATTAAAAAATATCTATAATAATAAATTGCCAGGACTTGATGGGCTGTGAGTGTGGGGAGGAAAAGTAGATGAGCCGGGATGTGTGCCCGGGCTTGTGTGTGGGTGGGTGGGGCCGGGGCTGGGCTGTTCCCTGCGGACCCCTGAGCCCCCAGACCCCCAGGCTGTGCTGAGAGCGGGGCTCTTGTGTAGACGGGGTCCATGAGCCCTCAGAGCGGGGCAGCCCTCACATCGTGCCCATCTTTACTCGCTGCTCGGGTCTCGTCCTGGGAGGCAGCGTGGTGGCCTGATGTGAGCGCCCTGCCAAGAAGGTGCCGCCTACAGGTGTCTTGCTGTCACTCCCAAGTTGCAGGTGCTGTCCCGTGTCCCTGTGCTCACTTCTTGGCTCCTGGCCCTGCTTTTGGCTTCCTCTGGCCTCCGTTTCCCCAGAGTAGGGTGGGGACAGAAGTCCTCCCGTGGTGGCCACCTTGGTGATGGGAGGCCAGGCGTGGGACGGAGCTTTGTAAACTGGAAAGTGTTGTGCTCAGAGCTCCCCGTCACAGTGGTGCCCGTCCGGGGACATTGTTGGCATTTCCCTGCGGGCCTCTGCTCCTCGGTGGCAGGAACCAGCTTTCATGTGACTCTGTCTCCAGGGCCCAATGAGCCTGATATGAGGACACTTCTGGGCTTGTGGCGCTGCTGCTCGAGGGCGCCCCAGCACGAGCCCACGTAAGGGTCCCAGGGGCCTGCGGCAGCAGCTTTCAGAGAATGATGGGCATTCGTAGATGTCTCAACTCCTCCAAGAGCGATCTGCACCCATCCTCGCACCGCTTGTTGTGACCAACACTCGAGGCCACCTCTGGTGGCAGTGACATTTTTGTTAAGCCACTTTATTGTGTTATGTTTGACATACAGAAATCTGTGTTTAAGGCTGCTGTGGGGAAGAGTGACTACAGGGGTGGCAGTGAGCACAGAAGACCCCTCAGGTGGTTGGTGGCATGTGCAGACTGAGCTGACCCTTCTCCTCAGGTGGGCAGGGTGGACCTGGGACCCTGCGACCTCTGCCACCGAGCAGCTGTGTGTGGGTGAGAGGGGTGAGCACTTCGGTTGATGGCCCTTCCACCCTTCAGGCGGCCTTCGGTTTGATGTCGTTGTGTTAGGTGACGCTGCCCCTGGGGCGCCCTGACCAGTCCCTCTGGCTCTCTGGGTCACAGCTCTCTCCTCACTGACCAGCGTCCCCATGTCCAGGGCCCGGCGTGCCCACAGGCACCAGTGGGACCCTGTTGCTGGAAGGCTGAGTCAGGCAGGCCCAGGTCCCAACACCTGGCCTGCCACCTAGCCAGGCACGTGACCTAGCCAGCTTCCTGCATCCCGGAGCAGCAATCTGCTTCTATCACGTGGAAATCACTATCCCGACCCTGCCGGTGTGCATGGATGGGACCACGGCTCGAGCACTCAGCGGTGCCTGCTGCCAGCACATAGTGGGCGTGTTGTAGCTGTCCTGTCTGCTGTGGGATCCCTGGAAGGGCGTCGTCATACAGAGTACAGGGACAGGCCCTTAGCTGGGAGAATCCTTTGAGGCACACGGTGGTTTACTCGCTCTCTCATTCACTCCTTTCATTCCTTTGTTCAGCCCATGTTTGCCAGGGGCCTACAGGGGGCCAGGGAGACAGGGAACGTAGGACCACTCGTGTCCCTGCTGTCCTGAACTCACCTTCTAAGACATATGAAGATGGACGCATGCACAAGGGAATAGGCACCATGATTTTAAATTGGGATGAAGGCTCTGTGAGGAGTAAAGCAGACTTTTCAGAGTGGTTCCTGAGAGAAGGGGGCTACCTCAGTGAGGGCAGTGAAGTCAGGGAGGACTTTCTGTTGGTGGCAGCGTGTGTGGGAGCCCTGATCCATGTGACGGTGCCACCTCGGGTACATGTTCACTAAGTAGATGCTCGACCACGGTGGTCTCCAAATCTGAGTCCAGGGCCTGGGCTCTGGCCTGAGCATCTGCACTGATGCCCAGCTGGACTGGGGGAAGCGGAGGCAGGACACCTCCTTTCAGGAGAGCCTGATGGAAGCCGAGAGTCTTGTTCTTTACCACTGTCATCATGGCAGCGTGTCACACTCTGAGGTCCTCTTGTCCGCTAGCTGTTGTGGCTGTGTCCTGCCTCTGAAGGTCAAGGCCACAGCGCCTGGACTGAGTTTAGCATCTTTACATTCTTTGGAACCCTTTCCCATGGATTATTTCATGGGCTCCTCACAATGACTGCAGGATTGGGGGCGTTTATGTCCCTATGTCATAGGTGGAAAGATTGAGGCTCAGAATTGGGGTGATTTGCCCAAGGTTGGGTGTCATGCTGGGCCTCAAACCTTAGGTTTCCTGACCCCCGCCCAGACCTGTGGCCATGAGCATGGAGTCAGGCCGGTGTCACCTCAGGTGGGCAGGAACGGGGCCCCGCAGGCATCTGGTCAGGGCAGTGTGAGCCGCTGCCCACTTGCCCTCAGCTGCCAGCTTCACCCACCTCCTTGCTCTTGCTGCAGGGGAGGAGAACCAGCCCGGCTGGCTGTGTCCGGACGAGGATAAGAAGAGCAAAGCCCCGTTCTGGTGTCCGATCCTGGCCTGCTGCATCCCCGCCTTCTCCTCCCGGGGCCTCAGCCTACAGGTGAGTGGAGCCCTTCTGACCAAGGCCGCTGCCTTGCCCACGGCGGGCGGGCCCCAGCGTCCAGCTCGAGCTTCTCGGCTTCTGAGCAATGGAGTTGGTCAGGATTGTTTGGATTTTGTTCTAGGAATCAGCTTTCTCATTCAAAAGATTATATCTGTCTATCTATATCTATTTATCTATCTATTTATATGGGGTAGATGCCCACTGTGGATCAAGCAAATGGAAAATTCCATTATTCTGAGATAGCGAATGGCGATGATCTCATCAGTTGATGGCACGGTGGCTCCAGCTCTGAAGGGAGGCTGCCATGTGCCCAAGTGGCCGTGCCAGACTGCGTGGGCTGGGTCATTCCTGACCCCCCCACGTGGGAGCTGGCTCTGGTTCCCCAGCCACCACGCCTCCCATTTGTCAGGTCCCTACTGTGCCCCCTGTGCCTTGCTGTCCCCTCCTGTTTCAGTATTTGAGAGGTCCCATGGGTAGAGGTCTCGATCACTTCACAGCTCGGGCAGCTCAGGCGCAGACAGACAGGCGGAATGATTTCCTAACGACCACACAGCCAGCCTGTGGGGGCCCAGGGCTGGGCGCCTTGTTCTGGGCTCCAGCACCGTGGTCTTCATCAAGGATGCTCAGCCGTCGTGGGCATCGGTCCCTCATGCCCTGGCGGAGCTCCCCTCCTCTGGGGCTACTCCTGCCCATCCTCCTCCCGACGAGGTGAGGGCATCTGCGCTCCGGGGAGCAGAGGGCAAGCTTGAGACCCAGGCCCAGCTGGACAAGCCCCAGGAGACAAGCCAGCTGGGCTGTCGTTTGGGGCTCCAGACGGCAGCAAGACACACCCTCGAGACGCGAGTTCATTCCTTAGTTCCCTTATTCATTCATTCATTATTTTTTGTTCAAAATAGAATTGTTGAGCACTGTCTGTGTGCCAGGCCCTGTGCTAGATATTTGGAATCCAGGGGCGGCCAAACATGAACATCCCCGCTCTTATGTAATGGAGAGAGGCTGTGCTCTGGCAAATAGAAGGTGCTAGAAGAGAGCATTGTGCTATAAAGAAAATAACTGGTAATGTAATAGCTATAAGGACAGGGACACATTGTTAGGAGTCCAAGAGGGTCTCTTGGAGTAGGTGGCATTTTTTTATTTTAAAGGAAAGGCACAGGCAGGAATGAAGGTGAGCAGGCAGGCAGGCAGGAAGAGAGGGGAGGAAGAAGCACTTTTATTTATTTTACTTAGTTGTCCATCTTGGTTGTTCCCCCAGTCCTGGGATGTGAACCCAGATCCTTGGGATGCATGTGGGACTGTCTGTGAGAAACTTCACCATGAAGCCACCAGCGAGCACTGGAGTAGGTGGCGTTTTAGCTGAGACCCAGCTGGCAAGAAGGAGGCCACCCCATAGGGCCCAGGGGAAGAACATTCCAAACAGACAAACCAACATGGGCCCGGAGGAGCGGGGCTGCGAGCTGCGGCTTGTGAGCAGGAGCGGGGTGGGCTCCGGGGGCCACTGCTGGCGAGCGCTCCTCTGCCTCACGCTCCTCTGCCTCACGGGCTGGGCTGGATCGGCCTTGGATTTTATTCTCTGAGCAACAGAAAGCCAGGGGTGGTTCCAAGCAGGGGCTTGGCTCAGTCTGGCTTATATTTTAGGAGGACCTTCCCGTCCCTCTGCCTGTCGTGCGGGGGTGAGGTGCAGGCAGGGCTGGGCTCCCAGACCAGCAGGGCGTCCTGTCGAGACAGGGCAGGCGGTGGTGCCAGTGCTGGACCGAGCGAGGCACCTTGGGCATGAAGACACGTGGCGTTTCAATGCAGCGCCTCAAAGCAAGCTGGCAAGCTATGTACTTAGTCCAGCTCTTTCATAAATAAAGGGCTGGAAGGGGCCGAGGCAGGGCCGTGCGAGTGTGTGGGGCTGGGTTTTGTCTTTATTAAACTGCAATGATTATTCGTCATGGGTTTGGGGAGCATCGTTCTCTCTTTTTAAGAAAAACGGTGTTAAAATTTTTTTCTGATGTCCGAGTGTTTTTGCCGCTCTCCGAGAACTTGCCCCCATAGTGAATGCCTCCTCCCTTGTCCCCGCCTGGTGGAGGCAGCAGCAGGGGATGGGGGGCACTTTCAGGAGCAGGTGGGGTGAGCTGGCCAAGCTGGCGAGCAGTACAGTGGGGTCTGCGTGTGAAGGAGAGGAGGGCTGCATCGGAAGATGGTGGGTGGGGTGGTGTCCCCATGATTTAGGTTCCATGAGAGATAGGCCAGCTTCCCAGCACTGAGCCGGCCTCATGGCCGGTGCTCGGTGAGCAGTGGCAGGGCTGATGACGATGGTGGTGATGACAGTAATGATGGCGATAATGATGTTAATAGTATTAAGAATAAAAAACCCAGCAATATTATTTAAATCACTTAATCATGTCAGCACGGTGGCACGCCCTTCCCAGGATCTTCTAGGTATTTCTCAGCAGTTAACCCTTGGATCCCCCGCCGCCCTCAGCACCGGGGCTGAGTCTCCTCTTGCCGTTGGGGAAGGAGAGACTCAAGCAGGGGCCGTAAGATGCTTGGACTCCTGGCAGCCCAGCCCCTGTCCACCTGTCCCTGAGGCCTGGCCGACCTGAGTGCTAGTCAGTCCCCACACAGCCCCTCCCCAGGACCTTTTTTTTGGGGACCAGGACACTGTTCATCTCTGGACAGCTTGGGAAGCCTGGCCTTTACAGGGACTCAGTCCTTTGATGGATTAGCAGGGAGGCCTGCTGAGTCTCGCGCTCTTCTCAGCCTGGAGGGTTTACTGGGGCCCTGGGGGCAGAGTCCTTGGAAGGGGGATTGTTCAGGAACCCCCTCCTGTGGCCCCTCTGGCCTTCATGTTTCTCGAAAGACGCTGCGCAGGGTTCTCCTGTCTCGCCTGAGGCCTGGGGCCTCGGGCCTCGTGGGAGCACAGACACAGGTCGTGTCCTGACCGGTCACCCTGACAGTGGAGTCATGGACAGACCCTGACAGAAAAGCCTGCCCAAATGTGGAGTCATCTGCCATCTCAGGCCCGAAAAGCTTCTCACTTGGCACTTAAGGGACCTGAGGACATGTAGGCTGGAAATATCCTCCACCCAGCCCCCAGCTTGCCATCTCCTGAGGACCACTGCCCCACCCCCATGAGCCAAGGGCACTGTGAGAGACTCTCCAGGGGTAATGGGCCTGTGACGCTCCCGAGGGACATTCTGGAGCCCACACAGCACATCTGCTGGCCCCCAAGACACCATTCTTGCTCTCACTGCACCTGCCTTCCAGCCCAGACCAGACAGATGTGCCCCATCAGCTCCGATGACTTCGGACCCTGGAGAGCCAGGGCCTTGTCCAGTTACTGCTGGGACAGCTGCGAGCATGTCGGCCGCTGGCTGGCCTCCACCCAGCCCACCTCCTCTCCCCAGGCCCAGTGTCAGGGCCCGGGCCCCACGGGAGCCCGAGACCCAGGCCATTCTGCAGGAGAGGCTTGCCCTTCTCCTGGGTTAGATCAGATCAGGTCTGTGCACCAGGGCACTGGGCTGCTGGGGCTGCTGGAAGGAGTGCGTCTCTTCCCAGCGCTGACGCTGGCCGGTGCCCTCGCTGGGTCTCCTGACTCATACGAAAGTAAGTTGGGAGAAGAAAGAGCCATTGTCAGCAGCCACCCTGCCCAGGGTGTGCATCTGACTGTGCGATGTCAGGAATGCTACTTCAGCCCTCAGTGTCGCAGCTGTGTCCTCGGTGCAGAGACGGGGGGCCACAGGGCCTCCGTGGTGGTGACTTCAGGATACATAGGATTGCATGTCAGAGGCTGGCCGGCCTGTTGCGTGGCGTGCGCTCAGAGTTCAGGAGACAGAAGGGAATGTCGGATGACATTTTGATCCTGGGAAAGAGAAGCCTCTCGTGTCTGTTCTGGTTACTTTCCAATGAACACAGAGGGGGAGACTTCTTGGACCCTCGAATCCATCTAGGGTGGAAGCCTGTCCCTGGAGGGGCTGCAGGAGGGCCAGGGGAGGCCCAGTGCATGCCCATCTCCTCTGCAGGGCTGAGTGCAGCCAGAGGCCTGTCTGGGGACGCACACTCAGAGGGGATAGGGCGCTGCCGATTGAGTGCTTTACAAAGAAGGGGCCCCAGGTGCTGGGCTGGGCAGTCTCTGACCTGACTGTCACCTGCTGGAGGAACTGCTGCTCGTGGGGCCCCTGAGTCCCAAGTCTGTGTCACAGTAACAGCCCTCCCCTCGTAGTTTTTCCTGCCTATTAAATGTCACCGCACGCAGGGCCTGCTGCCGGCTCCCCAGCCCGCACACCCCGCACACCCCGCACACATGCTCATGCTTTACGTCCCTCGCCCCCCAGTCACCAAGACCACCCAGTTAGGAGGTCAGGGCCCCCACTTTCGAGATGAGGGGCTGGTTGGCCAGTAGCAGTGATCAGGCTGCATCTAGAGCCTGTGTCCCCTGCCAGCCCCATCCTGCTCACCTCTGCATGACCTGGGGCTGCCTTGCTTTAGGGGAGTCGTCTTCCTTGCACAGACCAGGCCTTGCCTGTCTGAGGAGTCGAGTTGCTGTGGTAACGCTGGGGCCAGACGGGGCTGTCGCCTCCGTCCGAGAGGGTGGCTGACAGGGTGGCACCCTCCGCTGGAGGTGGCCTAGCCAGCCGCGCAATGTTAGGGAGCAGGGGCCTGAGCGTGCCGCGGGCTAGGGAGGCCTCCTGCTCAGGCGCCTGGACCCTCGTTCCCAGCCGGGAGTGAGGAGCTGGGTGCTGAGGTCTCTAGTTTGACCTCTGGGTAGAATTCAGCCAGAGTAGAAAGGGCACCGGACCCAGAGTCCACATTACATTCCAGCCCTGACTTTGCCCCGAGCTTGTGGTGTGACCTTGAGCCAGTCACGTGCCCCACCCTGTCCCCTGGACTTCAAGATGCCGACGACTCAATGGAGGTGCTGGATGAGGTGATCTCACTTGCAGACACTAGACACTGTTAGAGATCACACAGGGCTGGCTCGGCTGTGGCCTTCAGTGCCAGCAGAGGGCAGCACCTGCCTGGCAAAGGGTCCAGCAGTGACCACATTCCTCCGTGGCCACCTTCTGACTGTCCCCACTCTGCCTCCTTCTCCTTGGGTCTGGCTGGGGTAACAGCAAGGCCTAGGGAAGGGCCGGCCGTCTTGCGTGACTGCCCTGGCCAGAGACACGGCCCGGCTGGGTCTCGTGGGGACAAGCCCCAGAGAAGCCACCGGTGCAGCGTTTGGGCAGCACTTGCAAGAGCAGGAAGACAGGTGCGCATGCCTTCCCCTCGCCCTCCTGGTGCCCCTCCAGGGACAGGCCTCTACCCTAGAGACTCTAGGTGATGGCCCCCTGAAGAAGGACCTCCAGCTTCCTCCGGCAGCCCGGACAGCCCTCTAGGCCAGGCAGGCTGGTCTGAGGGTTCCATCATTGAGGGGGAGCAGAACCCAGATCTCTAGCACCTTTTCCCCACGGTGCTTCTCTGGGGGAATCTGGAAAGGCCAAGGACAGAGCTGGGCAGGCTGGCCCTGTCACATGTCCTCCCTGTGACCTGGGGCCACTCTGTCCTCACCCTGCCTGTGCCTGTCTCCACAGCTCGGGGCTATGGTCCACAGTCCCGTCAGCTACCCCCTGCTGGGCTTCTCGGCGGTCAGCACCTCCCTGCCACAGGGCTACCTCTGGGTGAGTCTCCCCACGAGCAGCCGGGGATTCTGGCTCCAGACAGGAGTGGTGGGGCGGCGCCGGGGAGGGTGCTGGAGGCACCTTCGCTTGGCAAGGCCTTCCTGGGACCCCTGTGCCGGGGCCCGTGCACAGCTGGCGGGCGCAGCTGCAGGGACGACCCCGCAGGGACACCAGCATGCCAGGGGCAGTAAGCGAGCATGACTCTGGAATGTGACCCGAGTGTCTTCTCCCCGGGGGTCAGGGCGCGGGGCTGGTTACTGCTCCTCTCGCAAAACCCCCAGGGTTCCTGGCAAAGCCTCTGGATCCAAACGGGTGCGCCTAGGCTCTTTGTGGTGCAGGCTGTGGCCTCCCCTAGACTCCCCAAAGTTGCCTCACCAGTCTCTGGCCATCCTCCAACTTGTCCTGACTTCCCCTGTCTCCGGGATCCAGGCAGGAGCATGCTGGCTTGCTCTGCAGAGCTCAGCCCTAATGTCCCTTCCGGGGGTGATTTAGTCTTCACTGTATCCCCAAGATCTAGCACATGGTTTGTCCATCCATCCATTCACCCACCCACCTGACTGGCATCCATCCATCCATCCATCCACCCACCCACCTGACTGGCATGCATCCATCCATCCATCCACCCACCCCCCTGACTGACATCCATCCATCCATCTATCCATCCATCCATCCATCTATTCATCTACCCATCCACTCATCCACCCACCTACTCACCCACCTGGCCATCTATCCATCCACCCGTCCATTCATCCCTCCACTGTCTACCCCTCTCATCCATCCATCCATCCATCCATCCATCCACCCACCCACCTCACTGGCCATCCAGTCATTTATCCATCCGTCCACCCACTCTCTATCCCTCCCGTCCACCCACCCTCTTCATCCATTTATTCATCCATCCATCCATCCACTCATTCTTCTATTCTTTCCTCCCCTCCATCCGCCAGCAAGTATGTATTGTGCTAGGCACGGAGGTAACACAGGGGACCAGACTGAGAGGGACATCTTAAAGGGGCAGAGTATTGACTATTTTTGGTTGAAATTCACCTTAAAGACAAGGACATAGAAAGCTGACCGAGCAATGAGTCTACCTTAGCTCCTTACCTGATTTCCTCTGGGCCCCGAATTAACGTGTTGCCATGGCAGCTATGGACAAGCGACCTTCTGTGACAGCTGTGTGGGGAGGAGCTGGGGTGCCCCTCTCGATACCCAAATCCGGTGCAGGCTGGAGCACGGACGGGTCACTGGGAGGACAGGGGCTGAGCTCTCCCTCTGCCCGCCGATTCCACCTAACGGTGTATGTGGTTTCTGCCCCAGGTCGGAGGTGGGCAGGAGGGGGTGGGGGGCCAGGTGGAGATCTTCTCCCTCAACCGGCCCTCGCCCCGCACGGTCAAGTCCTTCCCGCTGGCGGCTCCCGTGCTCTGCATGGAGTACATTCCGGAGCCGGAGGACGGGGAGAGTGGAGATGGGGACGGAGAGGAAAGCCGCACGGCTGCCGACCCCTCGGCTGCAGTGCACCCCGCCATCTGCCTGGGGCTCCAGGACGGCAGGTGAGGGGCCTAGGGCGGGGCCGGGAAGGTGGGGTGGGGACTGGGGTGTCCAGTGTGGCAGCCGGTGTCACAGCTGCCTGCACGTTCAGCAGACCCTGCGGGGCTGTCTCGTGCAGACTGACACCCTCCGGGCGGCGTGGGCCTGTCCGTCTGGGGTCCTCAGGCACACCGTTTCACCCCTCGGAGCCTCAGTTTCTCACCCTGCCTGGCCTCCGGGCAGAGGGGCAAAGGGGCTCCCCGCCAGATGTCCCTGCGCTGGCGCGTCAGCAAACCCTAACTCACCCCGCGGACCCCTAACCCCCTTCCAGTCGTGTGGACGGAGAACAAATATTCATCTGGCCGAGTGGAGGTGGAGACGGAGCCCCCCGCGCCCTCCTGCACCCCGGTGCCTGCCTGGAAAGGGTGCTTCCCTCACGCCTGTGTGCGCTGCTCCCCGGGGCCACACCGTGAGGGGCTTCCTCTGCCCCCTGAGAAGATGAGGAAGGAGCAAAAAGCTGACGTGCGCAGAGCCCACTCGGGGGCACTTGAAGCTCTGCGGCATCCACGCGCCCAGCCATCCTTGTTTTTAACGACAGAAAAGACACATGCCACGAAACTGACCGTTTTAACCATTTTTAAAAGCTCCCGACTTTGTTTTCACGGAGCTCTAACTGACACGCAGCATCACGTCAGTCCCAGGTGTGTGTGCCACCTACTAGATTCAGGTGTAAGTTGCAGAATGAACGCAGTGAGTCCACTAACGTGCAGCACCTCCCGTGGTGACGATTCTTCCAGCCTGACCATTTTAAAGTGTGCACTTCAGTGGCTTCTAGGATATTCACGACGGGAAGCCGGCACTGCTGTCTCATCCGACAGCATTCTCATTACCCGCAAAGCAAACCCCTTCCCATTAGGCAGTCACCCCCGTCCCCTGCCCCAGCGCCCGGGAGCCACCAGTGTGGCCGTGGCTTTGTGGATCGGCCTCTTCTGCGTGTCATACAACGAATCCTACAAACTGCTTTTTTGCCCTGGCTTCTCTCACTCGCCAGGTGTCCGAGATTCAGCACGTCACACCTCAGTGTCAGGAGTGGGCTTTGTCACCCGTTTTTGAGACGGCCGAGGCTCAGTGGTCTGCGGTCAGTTGGCGGGTCTGATTCACACTCGAGTCAGTGAGACCCTGAAAACAGTCTCCTCAGCACCTTCACTGAGCCACCTCCGGAGCCCTGACCCCTCCACCACCCCAGAGGGGCCGGAGGCCGGCTTCCATATAGGAAGCCTGCTCTGGGGACCCCCTGGCCTCCTCCCTGGAGCACGCTGGGCTGTGGGCAGGAGGGGCGCTGAGTGAGTCACGCAGTCCTCTCCCCGCAGCATCCTGGTTTACAGCAGCGTGGACACGGGCACCCAGTGCCTGGCGACCTGCCGGAGCCCAGGCCTGCAGCCCGTGCTCTGCCTGCGGCACAGCCCTTTCCACCTGTTCGCTGGCCTGCAGGACGGGACCCTCGCCGCCTACCCTCGGACCAGCGGTGAGGATGGGTGCCAGGGTGCTGATCCTGTGCCAGAGTATTGTGGGAGGTGATTGAAATGGGTGGGAGGAGCCCTCAGTGTTGGGGGATTTGGGGACCATCCTTGGGGTCCCTGCAGGGGTGCAGTGTCTGCTTCGGGACTGCCAGGTTGTTGGCAGGAGACAGTAGTGGGTTTAAAGCAGGACTTGGGGTGGACAGAGCTGGCTTCTTGTCCAGACCCTGCCTGCTGAGAGCTGTGTCATTGGTGGGCGGTTTCTCTCTGTGCCTCAGTCGCCGCATCTGTAAAAGGGAACTAATGGCTGTTTACAGATACCAGTGAATAAAACAACCTGGTGAGGCCTAGAGCCTTGCCCCCGAGTGCCCGAGACAGTTGAGCATTCACTCTGTCGTCTCCTAGAACCACCGATGGCACCGATTATGATGTCTGGGGACGAGGCTGACAGTGTTCGAGCTGCCGCACCCCAGGCCACCACAAAGTGCCTAAAGTGGGTGCGTTATCATCATTCTCCCCACTACCCCCAAGAAACGACGCCTCTTCACAGATGCCCATGCCAAGAGGAAGGGAGGGGACACTGCGGCCCCCTGGCTCCGTGTCCCGTTCAGCTCCCGGTGTGACGTTGGGACAGGACAGAGAGGGAGCTACCCCCGTGCACCCGAGAAGGCTGGCGTCAGGCCCCGCTGCTCCCTGCCTCTAATTGCTGCGTCATCACAGCCCGTCACTGCAGGGTTATAAACGGATATTTGTACTGAGCAATTTTTTTTTTGCCACTTGGCACTGTGTTGGTATTTTTAATTAGCTTTTGATAAGGCATTTATAGTTTTTAATTAAAGGGGGACGAGGGAGGGGAAAAAAAGCCCTCTCACCGTCAGAGTGCGTGTGTGCATGTAAATCTGGGGTGGGATCTGCGGAGATCTGCGGGCTGCCATCCTCTGGCTCTGCTGAACGCTGAGCCTGGCGGGACCCGGCGGGAGCTGCCGGGCAGTGTCCCGGCCTCCGGATCCAGGCAGGGCTCTCTGGGCCTTGCCCTCTCGGGTCCTGACATACCCGCTTGGGTGCCGGGGTGGGGAGGAGGCTTGTGTTTGCTGGGGAGTGGTTTAAACGGGCTGGACAGGGCCCACTCTCTCGGGGGCGTTGGAGGGGATCTGCCAGGCCTGGCGCCCTGCTCCTGGTCGCTCCCTGGATTGTGACAGTGTGACAGGTCTTCACGTGGCGTTCTCTCTGCTGTGGCTGTGTCCAAATTCCCCCTCCTTGTGAGAACCCCAGTCATAGCACTCCAGAATGACCTCATCTTAACCCCCTTCCACAGCCTGTCCCCTCACAGGTGCCTTCCCACTGGGATCTGGGTCTAACCATCGACTTCCAGCCTGGGGTTCGGAGCCTGCAGCTTCTCAGAACCAGTAGGCCTGATTGGGGACCACTGGGCCCCACACCCTCATATTCTGGATGGGAAGGGACCTCCCACAGTTCCTGGGGTGAGCCGAGACCTGGACCCAGGCTCCTCTGCACTGGAGCCCGCCCCGAACATGAGGGGTTGGCCTTTCCGAGCGGAGTTGGACACTGGCCTGGCAAAGGCTGAGCAGTTCCGCCAGCCTCCCTGCCTTTCCTGCCCTGCAAACCTCTGTCCAGCAGACCTTGGCTGGCCACCCACTGTGTGCCATGGGCATAGTGGCCAGCGAGTGAATGTGAGCCCTGGCCTCGTGAAGTCCACCGTCCACAGGGGGCGCAGATCTCATCACGTGAACAAGCACAAAGCTTCCTGAGGGAAGAACAGGCTGAGGGGCAGCGTGGGCAGGGGAGCTGTCAGGAGGCCTCTCCAGCGAGCAGGACCCCAAAGCTGCCCCCTGAAGGAGAAGCCGCCAGGCAAGTGAGGAGTTGCAGGAAGGGTGTTCTCGGCAGAGAGAACAGCATGTGCAAAGGGCTGGACACAGGAGAAGGGGTGGTGTGGTGGGGGAGCCCCAGAGGAGGCCGCAGTGCTGGATGGTAGCCAAGTGGCAGCGCGGGAGTCGCTTGTGGAAGTGGACGGGCTGGAGCCTTTGGGCCTTAGGTTTGTCCATCCGTGAGCATGGAGGCGAGTGTGGCTGAGCTGTGTTCCCTCTGGCTGGCAGACAGGATGGAGGTGGGAGGTGGCTGGGGCATTGCAGTAGCCAGCTGGGCAGTGAGCCTGGGGTCACACTGTCGTTGTGGGCCTACCCTTGAGGCCTTTGGCTTGGGCTGGGCTGTGGAGGCCTGTGGGGAGGCCTTGCCTTGCCTGGTGCTTCCCTGTCCCAAAGTGACCCCAGAGGTGGCCCAGGCACATGGGGGCTTCAGGACCTGCCGCCGTGTGGGCGGGACAGACTGCCCATCGCTGTCACCTGAGCTGGGTGTGTCTGGGTCTGGGACCGGCAGCCTGTCTCATGTCCGAGCTGTGGAGTGTCCAGACCAAGGCCTCAGACCCCCCCGCCCACCCCGACCCCATTCCAGCTCCAGCTGCTCCTGGGCCTACCTCCCAGGCCCTGTGACATCCAGTGGCCTGGAGAGTCTGCACATTGTGCCTTATTCAGTCCCTGACCCTGGGCTGGGGTATGTGACAGAGGTGACATCGGTCAGAGTTTTTAGAGCCAGGTCTGCTGGTCTGCCTGAGTGTGGCTGAGACCAAGACCCGAGAAAACAGGAGCACTCGGCTCCTGCCTCTGCTCATCAGTGTGGAAGGACGGAGCAGAGACATGAAGTAAAATGGGCAGAAACCACCCCGGGGACTGGCCTGAGCCCTTGTATGTCCACTCACTCACTCACTCACTCACTCACCGAATACGTGTTCCATGCCCATGACATGCCAGGCACTGAGCAGGGCACTGGGATCCTGCTCTGAGCCAGGTGGTCATTGTTCTTGCCCTGCATTTGCCTAGTCCTGTGTTTGAGCGAAGCTACCTGCACCCCCCACCCCCCATCTCTGGGCAGGCACGGCTCATGGCCAGGCCTGGTGGGGTTTGGGGATGCCCCTGGTCAGACCCTGGAAGTAGGTCCGAGTCACCCCTGGAGGAGGCAGACGGCTGAGGATGGGGCAGCCTCCTGGGTTTGAATCTCGGCTGCAACATCAGGGCTATCACTTCACCACTCTGAGCCTCAGTTTCCACACCTGTAAAATGGGGATGAAGTTGGCCCCACCTTACAGAGTGGCTGGGCAGGCACGGAACCATCCGTCACATACAGTGTCCACACGGACTGCAGACCCTACTTGTGGCCTTTTCCACCCTCATCCTTGTCACTGTGGTTGTTGCTCACCTGGGCGGGCTGCCTCCCGACTTGGGCTAGGGGAGGAGCGGCTCCAGCCTCCTGAAGGTGCCTTTGTAGAGACAGGGCCTCCATCTCCTTGCGCCTGATGTGAGAGCTGGTGCCAGGCCCAGATGAATGGGCTGTCACGTGGGGGTGTGAGTACATGCGTGTTCCAGAACACGCGTGTCCTCAGAGCCACTGGAGGGCCCGGTGGGGAGGGATGGATCCCCACGAGGTGGGGCGGGGGGCTTCTAGCCTTGCCCCGAGCTCACAGTGACTGTGTTTAAATCCTAGAATTGGGGCATGTGAGTGCTAGAGGGACCTCAGAGGCCAGCGCCCTGTTTCTTGCGCACAGGGGGAAGCCCAGGGTCCCCCATGGCCCCTATAATCAGGGACTCCTGGCCAGTGTCCTTTTTGCTATGTTACTATACGACTAATGTACAAGATTACATTTGATCAATTTCATTCTATCCCAGAATAAGGATTCTTAGAGAATTTCTGGAAGTGGAAGTGGGCAGCGCACCTGTGACCCTTGGGGTAGCAGACTCAGCCCCTGCCCCAGGGAGCGCGGTCATGCCGTTCTAGAAAAGGGCGGGATAGAACCTGTCTGGAGGCTCTGGAGGACACCGCTTCTGTGCCCGCACGTCACAGCCCTCTTTTCAGCCCAGCAGCCCTAGCTGCTTCCTTGGGCTTGGCGCCCCTGCCACCCCACTTTCCCTCAGTCTGGGGGTGGCCAGCTTCTGGCCACCAGCACTGCTATGTTTTCCCACCAGTGGGCGCTGCAAGCCTTGCATTTTTGTGGGTCTTGGGTCAGCGTCCCTTGTGGAGGCCCCTGCCTCATGTCAGTCACCCGTCCTGGACCCCAGGGCCGGCCCCAGAGCCTTCAGCAACTCTTGGAACCTCACAGGGCCACAGGAGCTGGGAAGGAAGCCGGGAGCAGGCTTGGCTGAGTTCGGCTCTGGCTTGGCCCGACCCGCCTGGGGTGGCTTTGTACAAGTTCTCAGCTCTGGTCTAGTGGCCGCGTTAGTCAAGCGGAGTCGACACCTGCGTCCACAGTGTCGCGTGGTGACAGCCAAAAAGAAGCTCTAACGAGCACGAACGCTTTCTAGCTGTGTGATTTGGGCTGGCGATTGAAACTCTGCGTCGCCGTGTTCTCAGCTGAAAACGGACGGTAATGCCATCTCCTGCCATCTCCTGCCGGGGCGCATTAGAATGAAGGGAGCCGCCAGTGCACGGAGCAGCAGGCCTGCCATGGAGGCAGCGTGAGCAGAGCGCCCCACACACCTCACCCTGCGCCGAGGCCGTGCTGCTGTGCCTCGCCTTGCGTGCCGCAGCGTTTGGCCAGGGGTAGGCGCTGCTATTGTGCCCATTTTATAGACCAGGAAACTGAGGCCCAGAGGGGTGGAGTCATCTGTCCACACTGATGCAGAAGTTTAGGGGCTGCAGCCAGGCTTCTGGCTCAGGCTGCTTCCCACGTGCTCACGGCCATGGGCCAGGAAGAGCTGCTTGTGTGTTTTGGGGGATCCCTAGTCCTCAACTCTTAGCTGAGCTGGGAATCTGCCAGGTGGGTGGGGGAAGGATGGTGAGAGCTGGGGGTGCAGTGGGCCATCTGGCCTGTTCTCTAGGTATCTCCGCCACCCCAGGCAATGACCTCTGCTCTACCCTGGTGGCCCCTCCACTCTGCACACTCTCATACCCCCGGCAGCTGGCTCAGAGGGAGTCTTCTTGGTGCCCCCTCCTTGGAGCTGGTGGACAAGCCAGCAGCAGACTCCTCCTGCCACCAGGCCCCAAGCGCTGCTGCCTGTCCCCATCTGTTTCGACTTCAGGACAGACTCTCCCCTTCCCCACCCGGGGATGTCTCTGGGAGGAGGGCCATCAGACATCTTGGCGAAGGTAACCGAGTGCTTTGGAGCAGACGTGAAGACCTGTGAGAAGGCGGGAGCTGGCCTCCACAAGCCTTGGCCTCGGAAGTCCCCAGAGATGATTTGTTTGTGCGGCATTTTGCCCTTTCGCAGGCAGGGAGACAGAAGGGGCTGTTGGGCAGACTTCGCACTGTGGGGTCCCAATCTGCCTGCCCTCCCCCCGACCTGCTTCCTTCCTGTTCTGCAGGAGGTGTCCCCTGGGACCTGGAGAGCCCGCCCGTGTGCCTGACGGTGGGGCCAGGGCCCATCCGTACCTTGCTGAGCCTGGAGGACGCCGTGTGGGCCAGCTGCGGGCCCCGGGTCACCGTCCTGGATGCCACCAGCCTGCAGACTCAGGTACTGGCCCCATGGCCATCGCTGGCACAGCCTGCGACTCTTCTTACGTTCTTTCAGACCCTGCTCTCAGCTCTTTGCTGTGTCTCAGGTCAACCAGAGCTTGTTGGCAAGAGTCAGGGCCTAGGATCCCTGCTCTCTGCACACACGCACCACTTTTCTGCTGCAGAGGAGGGGTCCCGGCCGCCCTGCACTGTGGTCAGGATCCTGAGTGTGTCTGTTGCTGCCGGAGGAGGTGGGGCCTAGGGTCACTGTCCTCACACTTTTGAGGGGGTGGGCGGTGGGGACGCCACCATCTGGCAGCCGGTGGAGGCAGGGCCTGCTGGGCCTGTGCTGCCCCGAGTCCAAACACCGCTCTCGCCCTGCCCCAGGGTTCACTCCCAGCTCAGGCCAGGCTCACGCTGATCACTGACCGGCAGCATTGTACCCGCCTCCCCACACCCCAGGGACTGTCCTGGGCAGCTGGCGTGGCTCCCTGAATGGGTTTTCGCTGTTTACCATCATTTGGTTTATTTGGGTGACTCATTTGGCATGACTGTCACCAGGCACAGAGTGGACAGAGCGTCTGGCCCCAGGTGCGCCCCTTGCCTTCGCCTTCTCTGTCATCTCTCTCCGGCCACTCCACAGCTGGCGAGAACCCTTAGTGGGGCCCCGCGATCGTAAGATCCCAGGGGAGTAGGGCTGGGTCCCAGGTGACACAACCCTCATTTGACAGGTGGGGAAACCGAGGCCTGGGGAGCTGTGGGTGAGCCCTGCAACCCGAGTCTGAGCCTCAGGGTTTCAGCCCTCTCAGAGCTGCCATCTCAGAGCTGCGCCCTGCCTGTGGGCCTCTGTGCTCTTGTGGCAACTGGTTTTCCCGCCTGTGGAAGGGGAGTGAATAAGTGTCCCTTCCCTGGAGTCCTTCCCACAAGTGACATGCTCAGGTGGCCAGTGTGCAGGTGGGCAGGGGTCTCCCTGCAGCCCAGCTCATGTGAGGGGCAGCGCCGGTCACTCAAGGGCTGGGCTTGAGCTCCGGTTGTCCCTTGGGGAAGACTGCCGGACTGTGCCCCTTTCAGAGGCTGCATGGGCAGTCTCCTGCCCGGCTGGCATGTGGTGCTGAGGACCTCCAGTCACATGGGGAGGCGCAGTCCTGCCCATGGTGGAACGCTTGTCTGATGGGGGAGCTAGGGCCCCGCCATTGGAGACTCCAGTCTGATGGAGGAGGCACTACCGGCCCATGGCTGCGGGGGGGGGCTCCAAACTAATAGGGGAGACCCAATCCTTCTTTTGCAAGGCCTCCTGTCTGTTGGGGGAGACATTTCTGCTCTTGGGGGGTGCCTCTGACATGAGAGGGACCAGGCAGCTGTGGGAACTGGGAGGTGTTTCTGAAGAAGAATCTTCCCAGGAAAGATCTGGAGGCCTTAGGACCCAGAAACCACAGACTCGTGGGCGCAGGGAATGACCAGAGACTGTTGTGGGGAGGGTGGGCAGAGGACTGGTGAAAGCTGGGCTCCTCCCACATCGATGAGACTTTTCTGGAGGAGGAGGAGCTGGGAAGCCTCATCAAAGGCCGGCTTCACCTTCTATTCTGTCTGGTGTGTCTCCACCTCGGGTCCCTCGGGCTCCCCACTCCCTTAGAGCTGTGTGGTTTGTTGGCTGGGTGCTTCAGATGGGGCCCTGGCCCTGGCCCTGCTGCGCTGTGCCCCTTGAGGAAGCCTCCACATCTCCCTGGGCCTCAGTCACTGCATCTGTGAAATGGGGTAATAGCGGTAACGTGTGGCGTCGCCCGGAGGGAAGCTGTTTGTGTAAAAGCACCGTTTCACTGTGCTGCACACACTGCTGAGCGTGAGGTGTCACTGTGATCACCGGCCTAACCAAAGCTCAGTGCAGACACATGTCCATGGCACTGGTGTCGGTAGGGGTGAGCGAGCCTGTGTCCGCATTGCAGACTGGCCATTCTCTTGCTCTGCAGGAAAGCCTCCTCCTAAGTCCGTGGGTCAGATGGACAGAGGGAGGGAGGACGAGCCCCTGTCCGGCTCACCCGATTTCACCCTCACCAGCTGCAGTGCAGAGCCATCCTGTGCAGGCCCCACAGCCTGGCTCATGCCCCGGCCGGACGGTCAGTCCCTGGGGCCGAGCAGCCAGCAGGTTGTGGCGTGGCGCGAGGCTGCAGAGATTTAAGACTAGTTCTGGCCAGTTGCCCTTAAGGGGTTCAATATGGCCTTTCACCTGCTTTGTATGCCACAGAGGCCATGAGGGGTACAGGTGGGGGAGGCCGGAGGAGGTGGCGGGAGAAGGGGTGACCAGGGAGCTCCCAGGTGGGGCCCAGGGAGCACGCCCCGTCGGGGCGGCAGCCAGGGAGGTGCTGCCGCGGGCGCTGGGTGCACGCCGCCCTTCTGCGCAGTAACGAGGCGATCGCCATTCACGTTTGATAAAGCTGAGCTCCGCCACGGCCCGACACGGAGGGGAAGCCGCCTGCCCTTCCCGGCTCAGAAGCCGCTCCGTCTGGCTGCGCTAATGACCATCAGCCGGGCGGGCTGCAGGCCGGAGACGGGACTGCAGTCCGCGCCGCTCTGATCTGGCCTGTGTGCCGCGGGCCACATCTGCCACCTCTCGGCGCGGTGCTCACTTGACAGGAAGGGTGCTGCTAATGAGCAGCGATATGGCAGCTTCCCCCAGGCTTCTCCCCGGGGGTTCACACCGCCCAGAGCGGTTTTGTGCTCCGGGCTGAGAGGCCTGGGAGTGGACCCTTGGCCCGCATGGCCTGGCCCAAATGTAGAGACCTAGCGGGCCAATCTAGGGCCTGTGTCAATGCTGAGGAGCGTTCTCTGATTTCTCCCGCGCCCAGGAAATGACCGTAAGCCATGTATATCGAGGGGTTGGCGTGGGGGACCGGGCTGGGTTTGGCGCCTTGCGTGAGTGAGCTCGTTGAAGCCGCCCTGTGGGCTGAGTCCTGTGGTTAGTCCCACTTTGCAGGTGAGGAAGCGGGCACAGGGAGGTGCAGTCACCCAGCTGGAAAGAGGCTGTAGCCTTGGGTTCTGAGCACAGGTGCCGACCCCTCCGTCTGCTCGGGGAGGCGGAAGGCTGCACCGCCCTCTGGGGTGCTCTTGTTTATGCTCCGGCACGTCCTCCGGGCAAGCGCTGCACCCTGTGTGTCTGGTTCCCCCGAGTCCACTCACACACTGGGCACACAGAGGGAAGCAGATGGCGTCCCGAGGTGTCCTGGCCTCCAGGCCCTCTGCTGGGTGCTGGAGGGACGGAAGTGAGAGACACTGGGTCTCAGCTCTTTGGGAGCTCAGAGTCCAATGCCGGGACGGTCTGTGTCTGTCCAGTGTGAAGAGGCCTGGGGGCAGAGCCCAGGGCTGGGCCGATGGGGCCAGACCCAGCTAGAGGAGGGAGGGGCGGACCCAGGGAGGGGTACAGAGGCGCATTAGGGGTCAAGGGCCTGGGAGCTCAGCTGGACATGGGAGTGGCTGTGCTGTCTGAAGGCAGAGTGATAAGATAAGAGGGTGGCAAGGAACTTGAGGAGGGGCTTGCAGGGGGCCTGTGGCCCGGGGAGGGAGTTCTGCACATGATGCCCCATGTGGGTGGAGTGGCCGGAGATAAGAGGGAAGTGGGAGGATGCTCTGGGCCAAGCAGCCCCGTGGGGTGTGTGGCTCCGGGGCAGCGGCCTCCAAGCCGGGCCTGCCCTGGCTGTCTCCATCAGGCCCACTCGGCCCCTGCCGGCCGCCCCAACCTTGCTGCCTGGCCCCTGCAGAGCTCGCGCCTGCGGGGTGTCTCTGGGCTGGCGCTGCCCCCCACCTGCTCGTCGGAGTCCTTGATCCCAGCGGAGGCCGCAACGAGGCCTGTTAAATAATAATGTAGCTCACCAGGGCCTGTGTCAACACTGCATCCTCCGTGTTCATTATCTAGATCGCCACCTTCAAAGTCTAATCCAGTCGTCTGGAGTTCATTTTAACCGATTGCTGGAGGGGGAAGCCGGCTGTGGGATGATTGTTGCATCTTAATTTAAAAAAACTTCTGGAGGACAGGCTGCCAGGAGGCCTGTGCAGAGCAGGGCACTGCCGAGTCAGGCGGCAGGGTGTGCGGCACGGCTGTTCCACTAGGGCCTGGGCTGGGGGCTCCCCCCCACCCCAAGGCCACCAAGGCTGGCAGGGGCTGGGCCGGGGGCAGGGGACAGGGCAGGGGGCAGGGGACAGGGCAGGGGGCAGGGGCCAGGGCAGGGGGCAGGGGACGGGGCAGGGGCCAGGAGGGGTGGTGGAGGCCCCACTGGGCTGTGAGCAGTCTCCGTGGGATGGGACCCTCTGTGGCTGCGAGAGAGGTGCTGCGCCCGCTTTGCGGATGGGAAGTGGACTCGCAGGCCGGCCTCCTGACTGACGTTCTGTGGCCATGGGCTCTCGCCACGCCAGCTCCTCAACTGCGCTCCAGTCCTGCCATGCTCCGGGCCTTTGCTTCTGCTGACCGCTCCCCCACTGCTGTCCCCAGAGCTCCCCTCGGGTCACCCAGGTCTCTGCTCAGCTGTCTCGTCTTCAGAGGGACTGACCATGATGCCTCCAGATACGCCCCCCCGCACACCGCCCACTGTGTTCTTGTTCTCAGCGCCCATCACTCCGGGCGGCTGTCCTCTTGCACTCTGGGCGGCCGGCGAGGCCACCGTGTGGGCTGGTCGGGAGCCCAAGGCGTCCCTCCTTACATAGAGCAGTGGCGAGGTGCTGGCAGGGGTGGGCAGAGAGCCCCGCTCCTGGAAGGCACCTGGAAGGACTGGTGGCCTGGGCTCATGGGGACGTGTCCTGGGAAGAACTGAGCCTGGCGGGAGCAGGGCGGGGAGGCCACACCCAGAGAGGGTGGCAAGGAACTTGAGGAGGGGCTTGCGGGGGCCTTGTGGCCCTGGGGGTGCGGGGAGTTCTGCACATATGCTCCATGTGGGAGGAGTGGTTCAGGCAGTGACTTTCTCTTCCTGTGGGAAGACGGCGGTGGATTTGGGTGGCACAGCTGCATGGCAGAGGGCCAGGCTTTGAGGTGTTTCCATGACTGCCCCCTTCCCTGGTCTCCCTGGAAAGTGCTGGAACACGGGGCCAGTCCTGCCAGTGTTGGGCATGGCCTGGCTCCCACTGCAGGGCTGCTCTGCAGCTTGGTTGGGGCCACCCCTCTGCCACCTGGCTCCCAACTTGGGGAAGGCTGGGTGGACCACCCTTCTCCACATACCCTGGGTCGCACCCCGTGAGCTGCTGCAGCCCCACCCTTTCTTCACAGTTCCGGCCAGGGCTGCAAGCTGCTGCTCAGGATGCTGACCAGATAACGCAGCCTGACGCCCTGTGGGCCTGCCGCATAGCAGGGGACAGGAGCGCGCGGCCCACCACGGGGACGGGCTGTTGCCGCACCCGCTCAGTGTGGGAGGGGGGTCGGGGCAGGCGCCCGGTGTGCAGGACAGCGGATCAGTCTCAGAGCCGGGCACTGAGCCCCGGGTGCTTCCCAGTCATTTCTCCCGGGCGTCCAGAGCCTCTGGCCTGCGTGCTGGCCTCCAGCACCCGCACGCACATCCTTTGTCCCTGAGTCTTAAGCACTAAGCACAACTTCTCTCTGTCTCTGGACACCCAGGGCCCCCGGATTTTCCCCTGCCGGTTCCCACACACACCCACCTTCCCTAACTTCTGCGTTTAGTGCCCAAACTTAGTTTGCATATATTAGCTGTTGTAAATCCATCATAACAGTGTGACGCGGCATGAATAATGCATCACTGGGCTGTATTAGTTTTCTGTCTCCTATCTTATTTATGACACGAAACGGGTGGGAATTTGCAAAAACGAAATCCAGGCGCAGGGCTTCTTGGGTAATAGTATGCAAATTGGCATGAGGGGGAGCGATGCTCTGAGTCCCCGGGAGCCCGAGAGCCACCTGGCGGGAACCCCGTGTTCAGGCCACCCAAGCGGGCAGGTCGGGGGTCACGTCATTCCACAGAGTTGTCTCTGTTCAGCATTTTGTCTTAATTTTTTTCCTAATGCGTGTGTGCCATTGTTATGGCTGTCAACAAGTTAAAAGTTGGCAGGCGACACTTGAGAAATCGGTTTTCTAAAGATCGTGGAGACTCCCCCGGAGGCTGTGACAGTGATGGGTTCCCAGGGAGGGTTAGTCAGCAGCAGGAAGGACAGTGGTTAGCTGTTCAGAAGAACTTCCTTCCAGAAGCTGGGAAGGGTGGCAGGGTGGGCTGGGTTTGGGGCCCCTTCCCGGGTGTCTGGGGTGTGAGGAGGTAACTCAAGGGAAGAATTAAGGGTTGAGCTGGCCCAGGGCCCCTCACTCCTCACCTGGAAGAGCCCAGATCTTTCCTGTGTCCAATATTTGGCCTTCTCCTGGAAGATTTAAGCTGACAAAAGGATTTATTGATTTAAGAAAAACAGAACTTTGAAGCAGTTGGCTCAGGGAATAGGTTCTGTGAAGACGTGGAAGAGAAAAGAGAGACGGTAGAGGGAAGGCAGACGAGAGTGGGCACTGTGGAGAGAACAGACGGGGGACCGGAGGCAAAGGACAGGGAAGGACAGTGACAGCAGGTGGCAGTCCCCGCCCTTGGCATCTGCCCTGTCAGCCTGTCCTCCCTCCATGTAGCTCTCCAGGTCTCCCCACCCCTCCGTGGGGAGCCCCACTGCAGGGTGGGGCGGGGGGCAATCGCCACGGGAGCAGCTGTCCCTGGAACTGGGCGAGGACACATGGAGCCTTGGACTGACTGGGACGTGCCAACGAGGACCTTGGGCTGAGTCTTAGCACCATGGCGGCCAGCAGTGCGGGCTGGAACCAGAGTCCAGTGTGATCTTGCGGTGAGATGGCCTGTGCAGAATGTTGGGCCGGTGCCTGGCGTGTAGGGTGACCGGCTTCTTAAAGCTTCGGGTCCTGCCCACGAGGGGACTGCTGCCCTCATCCCGGTTGCTGGGGGTGAGGCAGAGACGGCGGCGCCAGCTGTGTTACATGGTGCTCTCTGGGCCCAGGGCCAGCTCGTCATGGTGACCGAGCAGGGACCCATGCCCATACCTTGCTGGGGCACTGACGTGGGTGTGCTCTGGGGAAGGCTCAGCTGGGAGTCCACCCCGCAGCTTCCATAAAGGTCTCTGTGTCGCGGAAAGGGCTGCACACAGTAGGTGCCGGGCAGGCCGCAGCTCCTGGCGTCCTCTGTCTCCTTGGCCTCCCCCGGCCCGAGCGCCCCAGCCTTCCTTCTGACTCTGGCGTCATCCCAGTTCTGATGGTTTTGAGCGCTGAGTGCCTTGCCCTGGGGACTTATGGAAACCAGCACCCGTGTCACCTGGAGGCACATAAATACTGGATGAGTGGAGGTGGGGCTGTGTCAGCACTGTCTGGGGTGGCGTCACTCACCCGAAGCCTCTGTGCCAGCAGCGTCTGCAGGGCTGCTGGGGCAAGTGAAGGGGAGCAGGCGAGGGGACCCGCGTTGTGAGTGGGCACGGACACCTGGGTTCCTCCCAGCTCCCCAAGTGGCTCACGCTGCAGCCTGTGACCCGGACAGCGCCCTCCAGAGAGTTTCGGGTTCTGTCCCACTGACGGATGAGAGAGGAAACCCACTTACCTTCCGCAAGAGAGTGGAGAGTCAGACCCGGCCCTCCGTCAGGCGGCCAGTTCTCTGCGCGTGCACGCGTGTGTGGATGGACGCAGCTATGCGTGTCCTATGTACATGTGCACCATGCATGCATGTTTGCGTATATGCACGTGTTTATCATAGCTTGCCTTTCTGCCTGTAAAAATCAAATGCGCTCTTAAATTAAAAGAAAGTCAGACTGCAGGGGAGAGTAGCTCAGGGAACACACAGATTCTTCACCGAGGTAGCCCAGGATTGACATTTTCCGATGCTTCCCCCGGAATACACAGATGCCCACCCCTTTGCTGGACAAGCCATTTAAAAGTCAGTTGCAGGCATCACCACGCTTCACCCCCGAATACCTGGCACAGCTGTCGCACTGACGGCAGTGGGCCTGCCACCCCCGGGGGTCATGTCCCAGCCGCCCCCAGAGAACCTGCAGGCCTCTTGCCCACACGGACCTGTGGTCCAGCTGAGACTGCGCTTTGCACTTGGCTACTGTGTCTGTTCTCCTTTTACGCTGGAGTATCTGTCTCTGTGTCTGTCTGTCTCTGCTGTCTTGTCCTTCCCTCTCTGAAACCACCTGGCAATGCCAGCGTTTGGTCAGATTCTGCCCAGGGAGTCTCACGAGGAGGCGGGACCAGCAGGCTTGTCCCACCTGGTGGGGGTTAAGGCGGCTCCAGCAGGGCTGTCCACCCCCCGCCGGCCGGTTCCCTTTGTGATCATCATGGGCAGGTGACGCGCCACCACTAAGCCTGCTCAGTGAGTTCGGGATTCTCTGCAGACCTTCTCGTCCTTACTCAAGCCCCATGTGGCCTCACTGCTGAGCCCCACACAGCTTGACTGGACTCCTTTGCCTGTGGGGGTGGCCCGGCTCCCGAATCACTGCTTCTCCCAAATAGGCCACAGGCTGGTGTGGCCTCGGGCCGCTGGTCATTGCCGGCAGACTGCTCATCTGGAATGTCATCCACAGAGCAGTTCCTGGTCCTGCCACCACTGGGGCTGAGTGGGCAGAAGCACCAGGCCTTCTGGAGCCCGGAGGAGGGGCTGGGCGGTGCTGGGGGCATGTGGGCCAGGGCCTTCCTCAGAGACGGGATCGAGGCCTCTTAGAGGGTCAGGCAGCCCTCACGCCTGACTCCCACGACTGACCTGGCATGAGTCAGGGCCCGGAGGGGAGGAGAGGGAAGGTGGCCTGGGGTTGGGCAGCTGCGGGGGCGTGTGTCACCTGGCCCTGGTTGGGAGGAAACGGAGCTTGATGAGCTGACAGCCTCTCCTGGCAATTAATTCTGAGCTCCTCTCTGCGCACCGGAGAGCCCCACATTTAGAAACCAAAATGAGCTTCCTGACTTGTCAGCATCGAGCCCAGTGGGTGGCCAGAGTTGGGACTAAGCCATCTGCCCCCCTTCCCGCCAACTGCCCTATAGGTATGGGCTCCCCTCCCCCAGCACCCCTCTGGACGCTGCCAGGGTGCTTCCTACACCTGCCCCGCCACCTACACCTGCCCCGTGTGCCCGGACCCCCGCCCAGGACCCCTGGAGCAGCTTGGCGTGGAGCGGGTCCTGGGCGGTGGGCTGCAGCGCTGTGCTCCCTCCATTCATGCCGGCTGCCTGCCTGCCCGCCTGCCTCGCTGCTGGGCTTGGCAGGTTGGCACAGGCCTTGTGCAGAGCCCTTTGGTCCTGGAGACAGACTTGTGCCTCTGGAGGAATGAGCCTGGATTTCCGCTGCTGACTTCTCTTTTAATTAGATCCTGACAGCAGCATGCGGGGCGGGCTGGCTGCAGATCCACGCGCCGCTTTTCCGTGGTCCCAGGCTTCCGGGTTTCAGTGCTGTTTGGTTTCTCCTGAGGCAGGAGTCTGCATAGGCGTGAGTGCACACACGCGTGTGCGTCCCTGTGCAAGCAGGCGTGTGCCGTGCTTCTTGGAAAGTCTGCAGGCAAAGCATGTTGGGTCTTCCTTCTGTTCTGCCGCCCCATCCATCCAGCCACCTGCTCGTCGATGGGAGCGCAAAGAGGTTGGAGCGGCCTGAGTTTCATCTGCGTTGGGGTCGCTGGTTCCTGGGCCGGCCTTGCCCAGCAAGGGCCCTCAGGAGGTGTCCCCTTTGAACCTGGGTCTTCAGGACAATGGTCCACGTGAGGGTTGCTCCAGGAAGCCAGCGCCCCACCCTGGGCTTTCCTCGGAGGAGTACCCCTTGATGCAGAGACCTGGGCGTCGGTGCCGCCAGGGTGGTGGGCTGCCCCACTGGGGCAAAAGTCCAGAGGAATGGAAACGCTGCCTCTCCCGGCACTTCCTGGATGGCCTGGCTTTTCTAGTTCTGGCTCTTTTCCCCTCCAGGCACGGCAGGAGCTCAGGAACATCTGGTGGGTGAAGGAGACTGTTAGGAGCCGAGCCTGTGCAGAGCTGACCTCACCGGTCCCTGAAATCCCCACAAAGACCTTCACTTACCAGTGAGGGAAACTGAGGCCCAGGCCTGTGACTTTGAGAAAATGGGATTTAATTGCAGATCTGATTCCAAATATGTATTCTGTCCAGCATCTCTTACAAACTTGGGCTTCCACCTAAGATGTAGGTTTTATAGAAAAGAAGTGGAAAAACCGGGAACCAGAAAGGAAGAAAATTACTGGGTACTGTCCCCGGAGCGCGTCTCCCCACCCCTGCTCCTCCCCCAACTTGTTTTTTTTCTAGGTTTTGGGGGTATTTCTTTTCACGTTCATCACAGTCTCTGAAACATGATTGTGAAGGGATGTAGGACCGCTCACTTGGTGGCCACGCCAGTCACCCAGTGGTCCCGATGTTGGCCTCGTAGGGTCTGCTGTCTGTATCTGAGTAGTGCCTGAGCATCGTAGGTGGATTTGAACGTCCACCCGGTCACGCTTGGCCCGACTGTACTGGGTGCCGAATGGGGAGACCCTGAAAGCCTGAGGCTCAGTGTCTGTCCTTGGAACTCATGGTCCAGCGTGGGAGGCAGACAGTGTGGGTGTCGCTGGCCAGGCGGTGGAAAGTAGTGGGAGAGGCAGTGGCGGTGCCAGGAAAGCGGGGACCAGCGTCATGGGAGTGGGCGTCACCCTGAAGTGACATCTTCAGGTGTGGGAAGCTGTTCCCAGGAGGGCAGTGGTGACGCGCATTGCAGACCGGTCCTCGCCGGGGCACAGTTTCCAGGAAAGGCAGGGTCAGGGCATCGCTGGGGCCTGAATGCACAGCTCAGGAGCTTGAACCTCCTCCTCCACCGACGGAACCCCGACTAGTGGTCTCCTCGCTCTCTTTTTAAGAATGAAATCTCACGCACCCCTGGAACGAAGTCACAGAGCACAGCCTGGCTGTCCTGAAAGGCCCTCCCCTCCGCTCACCCCAGTCCTGCTCCCTGGGAGGGAAGACTCCCCCGCTCTCCTCATCTCCCTGGCACTTTCCCCAGGATGCCCACTTGTCTGCTCCCCCGTTTCTTGTTTTGCCATTTTGGGGACATTTGTTGTCTTTGCTGTGACGGATGGCCCAGCCCCCCTCTCCTGTCATCTGGGTGCCTTTGCCACTCAGATTACACATAGGCTGCCCGCTGCCCCGTCGCCCCCGGCTGGGGTCCCCGTGTGCTGGAGCACACTCCCCGCAGAGGGCTCCTCGTCCAGGGGTCCCTGGGGCGACTTGAGACGGTCATGTTAGAGAGGTCGCAGCTGGGGGGCAGGAGATTAACGTCTCCGGACACCGCTGCTGAGTCCGCAGACCCCTCCCAGACCTGCTTCTGGTTCCTGCGGTGGGTGGCGGATGAGCTGGGCCCCCAGGCCGGGTGGGCAGGCCCAGCCGGCACCAACGCGCCCCCCATGTGCCGCAGCAAAGCTTCGAGGCGCACCAGGACGAGGCCGTGAGCGTGACGCACATGGTGAAGGCCGGCAGCGGCGTGTGGATGGCCTTCTCTGCCGGCTCCTCCATCCGCCTCTTCCACACGGAGACGCTGGAGCATCTGCAGGAGATCAACATCGCCACCAGGACTGCTTTCCTCCTGCCAGGTGAGGCCCTGCCCTGCTGTCCCCACGTCCAAGCCCGCGAGGGAGGGCGTCCTGGGAACCCGCTGCTTAGCCCTTGATCACCGTTCACAAGGGGGCCTCCCAGTGGGGAGGATTGGAACCCATCCAGCTGGTCACTCCAAAGACCCCTGTACACTCCTGGTGGCCATGGGCGCCCTGTTCCCACCTCCCACAGCAAGCGGACTGGGGCTCGTGGAAGGGGGTTCTAGCTCGCAGACTCTCCCTGGTCAGGCAGCTGCTAAAAAGCCACACTGGGTGGGCACCCAGGCCTGGCTCCACCCGACACTCCTCGGGTTGCCCCAAAGCCTCTTCTCAGTGGGGTAAAGGGAAAGCGAGAGCCCCGCAAGGGTCTCCTTCTGTAGAGGCTTCTCTGAGAAAAGCCCACACCCCTCTTAGTTTGCCGGCTTTGGAGGCAGGGAGGCGCGGGCTGGGACTGCCGCCCCTGGGCTGCCTCCTCTCCGAGCTGTCTCAGACCTGGAGCGATTGAGACAGGAGCTCACCCCACCCCTTCGTGCCCCGGAGCTGCCCGGGGCCGATGTGGAATCGGCCCCGGGCATCTCCTTTACCATCTGCTGCCCAAGATGCTGCCTGGGCCCCCGCGGGCGTTGCTGGAGGGAGCAGGGCAGTACCTGTTCTGTTCATTCCTAGCCTGCTGGCTTCAGAGCTCCGCCTGGCTCCCACCGGCAGGCAGACTGACCCCTGGCAGGTCTGGGAGGACGCCGAGGCTCCATCCTGTCTGAGCGCGGAGGCTCTTTGACAGCTGGCAGAGTCAGAGGGCCCAACGGGGACGCAGAGCAGGCGGGGCGGGCGGGGCTGGAGTGCAGAGTCACAGGCAGACGAGCATAGAAGAGGCTGGAGGTGGCCACGTGCTGAGCCGGGCACTGAGCTCCTGCCATGTGTTAGCTGCACTCTGGGACCGTGGGGCCTCCGTCCTACCCCAGAGGCTTACTCCCTGCCTTCAGTTAGGCTGCCCAGAGGCCACCCTGGCCCTGCCTTCCTCCTGGCCAGTCATGATAGTCAGTCGCCGAGTCTGCTCTACTTACTGCCCATGTCAACGCAGTAGGGAGCATGGGTGACAGCACAGGTCCTGCGGTGCACTGGGTCCCACGCGCTTTACCCGCGACCTCATTTCATCGGAGCCCCACGAGGCGGGACTGTCCCCATTGTACAGGAGCAGACACTGAGGTGGCTTCCGAGGTGCCCAGAGTCCTGGCTCTGCCACCAAGGGTTCCCTGCAGGTCTCTTCACCTCTCTCCGGTGGGTGGTCCTGTTTCAGGTAAACGCCTCCCCCAGGCCCAGGCGTGGGTGGGGTGTGACCCGAACACCTCCTCTCCAGAGTGGGGGGTGTGCCGGGTGGGCCTGCGCTGGGTCCTGTCCCTCCCTGGCTCCCCTCCTGTCTTTAGTTTCACTCTATTTCGTAGCGTTTAACGATTATACAAAGTAAATCCACTTACGATATTTAACCACAATAAAAATTTCTCCGGATCACAAAGATATCCCCACATTTATGCTGATAGCTAAATTATTTCAAATTATTGGAACAATGGGAAAATGGGTAATCTTAGGGGCCCCTTAAATCTTCTCAATCGCATCTGTGGCCGAGGCAAGTGTGAGTTTGAGTTTTTGGTGGTCCAAGGCCGGTGGCAGACAGAGGAGGAGCCGCTCTGGCCGCGCCCTGGCCCCCCGGGGTTCAGCACGCCTCCCTCACTGGCTCCTTCGACGTTACCCCTTAGAGAGGGAAGGCTATTCCTTGGTGCTGTGGTTATTCAGAGCCAGGTCATTACCCCTTAGAGAGGGAAGGCTATACCTTGGCGCTGTGGTTATTCAGAGCCAGGTCGACCAAGGCAGGAGGCCCGGAGGCTGAAAGACTGGCCTCTCTTGGGCTGCGACAAGGCGACTCCAATCACAGCAGCTGCTCACAGACGTACCCCGCTGGCCTGTCTCCCAGTCTCGAGGGCCCGAGGTTTGAGTCAGAGCTTGGCCCTGCCTTGACTGGCAGACCAGAGCTGGTGGCAGGCCCCGCGGGATCTGGCTCTGTGACTGGGAGTGAGGGAGCGTGGATCCTCGTCCCCACTTCTGAGTGCAGATGTGTTCACACCTGTGTCCGTGTCAGGACAGTGTCTCACGGGCCCCACCCATCAGTCTCAGCCCCCGTCACTGTCAGTATTCCCACATCAGCACCGTCTTCGTGGCCACCCCATGGGGTGCTCACCCCAGCACCCCACCACTCATGCCCTTCCCACTGCCCCGGTGACAGCAGCACAGACGGAAAACATGTCCCCGGGGCCGGGCTCTGGACCGGCAGGGAAGAGGGGGTCTTCCCGAGCATCTTGGGCCTTCTGCCACCGCCACCATGGGGGGCCTGGGCCCCTGCCCGGTCAGACCCCTCAGTGCGGGAGGAGCCGGGCCGGGCCAGCCCCGGACGGAGTCTGCTTCATTGTGCCAGAGCAGATTTCTTTAATTCTTTATTAGAGATTTTTTTTTGAAGGCTTCAAAGTATTTTTCTTTTCCCCCCCACACCACCAAATTAAATAATTGTCTAATTAGTAATAAATTTGTTCCTCTTCTAAGTGTGGGTTTTTTTAAAAGGCATGTTAAAAAATTTATCACGCTTCCTTCCCGTGACCCCTTTCTTCCACTCGGGTACCCGACTGGTATTAATGCATTTTTGAACCTAAACTCCCTCCTCCTCTTAACTAGACAGGTCATTAATAAAATGTTCTCTGAGAGCCGGAGCTTTTTAAAGTTGTATATCTCCAGATAGATGGCCTGGGTGAGTTGAACACTGCTGCATTAAGTCTCTGTGATAAAATATTTATCCACCATTAGAATGTTTTTTTCTTCCGGACTGTTTGTGAAGTGCCTTGCTGGTTTCCTCGAGATGGAGGGGCGGGCGTGGGGGCGGCCCGAACAGGGTCTGCAGATGAAGTCATTTCTCAAGCCTGCCGTCTCTGGCGCTTTCTCCTCGCCTTCCTCGCCTTTGTTGGGGTTCGGCTGTCCGGTGGGGGCCAGGAGGCTGCAGGGGACCAGGGAATGGCCTCCTGCTGGTCTCCAGGCCCCAGGGGCCGGGAGCGAGGGTGAGGCCTGTGAGATGAGCGCCACTCTCTCCTCTCTGGCTTCATTACTGCTGCGGATTTCTGGCGCGGATGAGCTGATCACAACACATTAGAGTCTGGGTCCTTTTAATAATCACAGGCATTAGCCTAATAGCCTCTGCTTATTGATTGTTTACTATGGGCTGAGAGCTGTGCTCAAGTGTATATGTATTTTATAGATACACACATGCAATATTTCTCATAATCATAAACTTGAGCAGTGTGGTTTGCAATTCTCACTGAGGGATGGAAGAAAGTGACTGATCCACCTTCATACAGCTGCTCAGGAGCATCAGCACCCAGGTCCTTTTCACTCCTCTGCTTTTGCTCCCTCAGGCCCCACTGACGGCTCATTCACTGAGTCACACACTCCATTCATTCACTGATCACTCATCACTAAGTCACTTAGTCATTCACTCACTCATTCACTTTCTCGTTCATTCATTTATTCTCTCATTCACTCCCTACCTCCCTCACTAATCACTAACTCACTTATTCACTCATTCACCCACCCACCCACCCACTCACTCACAGGTGCTTTTTGAGTGTTTACTGTGAACGAGGGTCCACACTCAGAGCCGGGAATGAGCTCCGAGCACGCAGATGAGCTTCTGTCCTCAGGAAGCTCCCGGTGTGTGCACAGAGGGCGCGTGCGGGCTCACAGGCCTGACGGCCCGAGAGCATTCAGGGAGGGGAGCTCGCAGCCGAGGCTCCTGCCCTTTCTGACATCAGGTGGGCTGGGGGGCGCACCAGGGGACAGAAGCTGTCCTCATTTTCAGAGTTTAGATCCACACTTCCCAAACCGATGCAAGTGTGGGGAGGCATCCCGGCTCCACGGGTCCCCAGGTGCTGTTGGTGAAGCAATCCCCATTGTCAAGGACAGAGGTGCCGTTTTAAAGTGAGGTTTGCATTTGCACACCGACTCAACACAGACTGTGACTTTTTGAGTTTGTGTCACGCTGCTGGACCCCTAGGTCCCTCTGCCCGCTGGCAGTCCCTCTGGATGTCTAATATGCGCCCCAGATGACAAGCCTGCAGACCGTGCGCCGCCCCAAGCCTGCCCTGCCCTTCTCCGCACCCACTGCCACGCACCCACTGCCTGAGCCCTCACACCTCGTGCTGTCTTCACTCCTCTCCTCCTGCCCATGAGTGTCTGCCAACAGGTCGCCCCTTCTGCTTCACGCAGATCTCCACTTTCCCTGCCACCCCTGAGCCTCGGCACCACCACCTCTGCCACCCTGGCCTCCCCCCATCCCCTGCATCCTCCCTCTGCTGCACTGCCGCTAAAGGCTCCTTTAAATCGGGCTAAATCTGAATAAATCAGGTAGGACCACTCCCCTGCTTAGACCTTCCAGAAGCTTGTCATGGTGCTCAGGAGGGATAGTCATAGCTCTGACCCTGGCCAGTTTGCTCTTCTGACCTCCCCTCTGCCCCCGAGGGCCCTGGCTTCTCTCTGCTCCACCAGCCAGGGACTTGACGTGCTATCTCCTGGGCCTTTGCTCAGGTCTGGACATGACTGCCTCCTCCTTTCCATCCGGGTCTCACATCCTCATACTGCCTCCTCATCCTTCTGGGCAGCAAGGAGGCACCCAAATCCCAGAACCCTCCCACCCACTCTGTCCATTGCCCACTTCCAGTCCTCCGCCCGCCCAGACTTTACATTCCTTGTCCGTGTCTCCATTCTCTTTCCCTCAGGGCAGCTCTGCTGACGAGGCAGCCGCTATCAGAATGAATAGATTCAGCCACACCTGCCGCGTTCCAGGTGTTCACACGTGGCCAATGGCTGTCACATCGGATAGTGTGGTGGTGGGGACATTTCTGTCATCACAGAAGGTTCTAGACTGTTTGCCCCTCAAGAGCAGAGCTTTGTGTGTGTGGTGTCCCCTGCATGTCCACAGCAGTGCTCAGGGGATGTTCTGACGTTCCAGGAGGGCAGTGCGAGTGCGTGGTCAGTGCCGGAACCGCGCTCTGCACTGCGCTAGATGACACCTGTGCACCCTGGGTGGTCAAGTCCTTCTTGGTATCTGTGGGGCCAGTGCTCTCCACGGAGACTGTTCCACAGAGGACGCCCTGCAGCCTTTGAGTGAATGAGCGAGCAAGAGACTGAGTGACTGAGTGAGTGGGTGGGTGAGCGAGTGGGTGGGCGAGACCCTGGAGAGTGTGCTCTCACGCTGGTGTCTCTCTGCAGGCCAGAAGCACCTGTGCGTCTCCAGCCTCCTGATCTGCCAGGGTCTGCTCTGGGTGGGCACCGACCAGGGCGTCATTGTCCTGCTGCCTGTGCCTCGACTGGAAGGCATCCCCAAGATCACAGGTGAGGTGCAGGGCCCAGTGACTGTCCAGACGTTTCCACTCTTCTGGTATGGGGATGGCAGTCCATTCTCCAGCATCTTCTGCCATCATGGGTGGCACTGCAGCCCTGGGGACTTAAATCATCCCTGCCCCACAGTCCCCCACCTTCTCTCTGAGTCTCAGTTTCCTCATATGGCAAATGGGCTCACTTGTGCATTTGGCAGATGGTGTATGACTGACCGGGACCCCTGACAACTGCTGGCCCCTTCTGCTCCATCCCGCCTCTCCTTCAGAGGTCCAGCCTCCAGATTCAGAATTTATGGAGGACTGGGGTCCATGTGCAAATATGTTTGCTGGGATCCGGGGACAATCAGCTCTGACTGATGGAGCCCTGAGCCCCTCGGCCTTGCCTTGAGAGTAATGACAAGATGCCTGCCCAGCTGCTGCTGGGGCGGGGAGCTGGACCGCAGGGAGTAATCCAAGGACAGGCCAGCCCGGCCCGGTCTCAGGCCTCTGCTAGAGAAGACTCTCCCTACAAACATCCTGTTTTTAAGACAGGTTGTTTTATTCATCTTCAGGGTGGGGCCTGGGGATGCTGAGTTGCACCGGGCAAAGCTGACCGTCTGGAGCGGGCAGCTGAAGACCAGGGCAGCAGGAATTCCAAAGGACGTGTCCTGGGGACCATGGGGCACAGAGAGAGAGGGCTTAGTTCAGGGTCAGCTCAGGGTTCAGGGTGAGTTCCAGCAGGAGGTGAGTGCAGGAGCTGGAGAGTGCAAAGACTGGGGAGGAGGGGAAAGGCTTCCTTGCAGGAGCAAAAGGTGTGGAGATGGCTATGGGATGGTCCAGACAGGGTGGCGGGCCTTTCACATGGAGTCCCCCAACCCCCATGTGGCTTTGGAGGCCACTCCTGTCCCCAGCTCTGCTCCTCCAAAGGCCAGAGCCCTGGAGCGTGGGAGCATCCTTCCAGACCCAAGACCTTTGGCAGAGGGCGGTTTCCCACATGGACAGCAGTGACAAACCACAGAGAAACTGCCCTGGAAAGCTCCCCACTGGAGATGTGTGGGTGCCTCCCTTTTAGCTCGGTCCCTTCGCTCTTGCTTCTGCTTGCAGGGAAAGGCATGGTCTCACTCAACGGTCACTGTGGACCCGTGACCTTCCTGGCCGTGGCCACCAGCATCTTGGCTCCCGACATCCTGCGGAGCGACCAGGAGGAGGTTGAGGACCCAAGGGCCGAGGAGGACAAGCCAGATGGGCCGGCTCACGAGCCAGTGCCCGTGCCCGCCAGCCACGTGGGCCGCGAGCTGACCCGCAAGAAAGGGACCCTGCTGCAGTACCGCCTGCGCTCCACCGCCCACCTCCCCGGCCCACTGCTCTCTGTGCGGGAGCCTGCGCCCACTGAGGGCTCAGCCCTGGAGCACAGCGAGGAGGACGGCTCCATCTATGAGATGGCTGATGACCCTGACGTCTGGGTCCGCAGCCGGCCCTGCACGCGAGACGCCCACCGCAAGGAGATCTGCTCCGTGGCCATCGTCTCCGGCGGGCAGGGCTACCGTAACTTTGGCAGCGCCCCAGGGGCCGGCGGGAGGCCAGCCCCCTGCGGGGAGACAGACAGCGCCCTCCTTATCTGGCAGGTGCCCCTGATGCTATAGCCTCCGCCAGGGTGCCTGGCGGTAGCCGGCTCCCCACCTGCTCCCAGCTGGGCCTGCACGGGGCCAGGCATGGGCGCCCGATTCTCCGGAGACCATTTTGGTAGCGCAGAGGAAACCCTCTTCCTTAGATGTTTCTGAGTTTAGGGGAGGGGTTTGGGGTTTGGGGAGAAGGAGGGCCCCTCTGGAGGAAATGCCCTTCTTTTTAAAAGCAAAAAACACGAAACACAAAACCTCACAAATGCTTGGCAAGCCCAGCACCTCAGGCTCAGAGGGGCTCGTGTCCCTCCAGGGAGGGTGTGCGTGTGCGGGAGCGTGCGGGCTGGCGTGTGAACATATATAAATACGTATATATGGTGTATATTAATGTGTATAAATAAAGTCTGTACATATTGGAACTCTGGGAGATGCTGGAATAAACGGCAGGAACGAGGCTGCTTTGGAGGACTTGGATTGAGGGTTGGTTTGGAGGCAGGGAGGCAGGGAGGCAGGCAGACAGGGAGCCGCTGTCCTAGCGAGGGGCTGTCCTGCTCCAGGAGCCGCGCCGCGGTCGGGAGGGTGGAGGCCTGGCCCCGGGAAGACCCTGGCTTGGGAACAGACCCCAGAAGGTGCTGACTCCTGTGGCCGGCGTTGGCTACAAGGCTAGGTCCTTTTTTACTTAATTAGAATAAAATGCCAAGTGCACTTCCTCAGTCCCATCAGCTTTATTTCTAGTGTGACCTGAGCACCAGGGGGAGAGACAAGGGTATCGGACATCACTGGTAGACAGAAGTTCCCCGCTTGGGAAGGGGTCCTTGGTACTTGGCTGAATGTTTTTGGTGTTTGGGTTTTTTTTTGCAGAAAAGGTGGCTCCCTGAACCCGCTCTGGGGCAGTGTTCAGGCCTAGGCCTCTGTCGGCATCAACCTGGCAGGGAAGGAAGCGGAAGGGCTTCTCCTTCTGTTGTGTGGGTGCTGGAGCCATGCGGGGAGGGGGCTGCGGCCCTGAGTCTGAGGGAGGATGGGACGGGTTCCAGACGGTGGGAGCAGGCCCAGCCTATGGGGCAGGTTTGGGACTCAGGCCACCTGGGGCCCTGGCTTCCCTCTCTGGCTCAGTCCAGCCTTAACTTCCAGAGTTGCTCCCAGAGGAAAAATCCAAACACCCAGACCCACCACCCCAAAGGGTAGTGTTTTCTCCGTCTCCCACCTGCCCACCTCTGGTCTCTGTCCCGGTGCCTGTAACGCTGGAGCTTCCCAGTGAGCGTGGGCGGGGGGGCCCCATGGGATCAGGAGGCCAGCAGGTCTCAACCACCTGGTGGGACCCCGCCCGCTGGAGGGACCATTCAGTCCTCGCCTTCCCCAAATCCCCCGGCTCTGCGGTGCCAGTTGCTGGGGTCCTGGAGGTGAGTAAGGCAGCCCCCACCCGCTCTGGAAGTGCATGCTTAGAGAGGAGGCTTCAGAACAGCTGCTGCAAAGGCTGCCTTATTCCTGGAGGGCGAGTGGTCTGGTGGCATAGGTCCCCGGGAGAGGGAACCATGACCCCGACACTGATGCTCCGTCCCAGGTGAACCCATCTTCTCTGGGCCCCAGTTTCCCATTTTGTAGCAAAGGGAGACTCCCACTGTCCTGTCAGCTCTCAGGAGAGAGAAGAGGTGCTTCTAAGTGCACACGGCACACGTGCACTGTGTCTGGGTCACCCACCCCTCATCTGGGGGCTCCCAGCCGTTACCCTGCTTCCATTAGCCAAAAGCCACTCATGAACGATCCTGGGGCGATGGCAGCGAGTTCAAGCCTGGAGTTGAGGATCTGCCATCCTGCTTCGCCGAAGACTTGTGTGGCTCTCAGAGCGGCTCATCTTCACAGCCCCGGCCTTGGTCTTCTCACCTCTGAAATGGGGACAAGGACGCCCTGCAGAATTTCCCAGGTCGAGTAGTAACAAGCTCACAGAAAGTGCCTGCAAAGACCCCCATGGCGGCCTGTGATTACTCCTCCTGTCGTCCGACCTCCCCTGTTCTTAAGACGCGGCCCCTTCCTGCCGGAGTGGGTGACAGAGGGGTCTTTGGGTCCCTTAGACTCTTGACCAGCAGCCTGCTCTGCTGAGGGTCCCGTCCCTGAGGAAATGACTGACTTTCTCCTCTAGAGAAATGATGATGAAATGATCATCTCAGTCAACAGCTCGTCTCCTGAGTCTGACAACAGAGCAAGGGAGAGCTGGGGTGTTGATATCGGCTCCCGAGGCCACGGAGGGCATACCTGGCATGGGGGGAGGCCTCGTGTGGACACATGCATGGGAGTGATGTTACAATAAGCACTTCGGGGTGTGGGGAAGCTGCTGTGTTTGTCTCGTTTGGTCTGTGAGGGATTCCAGGGTCGGGGAAGCCAGTAACTCCCAAGGAAGCCTGCCACCCGTCTGCCACCAAAGCCAGACGCTTAGCCACCAGGTGACCCCCGACTTCAAGAACTGAACTTTGGAGACAAACAGACCAGACGATGTTCCTCTTATCACTCATGTGGCGGCAGGCACGCACCTTAACCTCTCTGTGTCCCGGAGAGGGGCTAGAGCTGTCCCTGCCATGGGAGCCGAGTGTCACTGACCATCTAGTGAAGGCCTGCTCGGTGTCAGGACCCGGTTCCAGCTAGAACTGGGAGGCCATGGTGAGCAAGACCCTGCCTGCCCCCATTTTATGGGTGCGGGAAGGAAGGAACTGACAGGAGAAAAAGAAATCAGATGGCGTGTGGGATGGGGGTGGTTTAAGAAACGAAGGAAGAGGGATGGGAAGGGGAAGGCGGGAGGAGAAGGGTTGTGACTAACTATTTTCCAACCCCCCAAACTCCGGGTGGCAAACTGAGGTCCTTGGGCTTCACATGGTCGATGCCCCAGCCTCTGGCTTACTGCCCGAGCCACCAGGGACACCCACGGGTGGTGCTAGTGCTCTGGAGAGAGAAGGGGAGCGAGGCAGTGCCGAGGGGGGCTTGTGATGCTCAACAGGGTGGCCAGGAGGGCTCCTGAGAAGGTGGCATTCGGGCCAAGATCTGAGGGAGGAGCAGACACCCAGCGGCAGAACACACTGCACAGAGGGAGCAGCGAGTGTTAGCAGGAGAGGGGCTGGAGCAGGGGTCAGGGGGACGGACCTGGAGTGCATGCGATCACGGTGCCCGTGGGGGTCTAAGACACTATAGGGTTGTGAGCAGAAGAGCGACACCCTCTGTGCCTGGTTTTCAAACCATCATTTTGGCCGCTGTTTGAGGCTAATCGGGTGAGTGGGGGGTGAGAGCCAGGAGACAACGGTCTGGCCGACCCCAATGTCTGGAGGGATGGAGCTGTCATTCATGGAGACAGGGTGTCTGTGGAGGGCCAGGCTTTCTAGGGGAAGCCTGGGAACTGGGTTTGGGGTCAGGTTGCCATTGACCATTGGCAGGATGAGGCCGGACAGACTGAGTGGGGGGCCCTGGGGTGGGGGCGCAGGCTGGAGGCAGGTGGAAGCCTGGCTGAGACCCAGGGAGTGAGAAGGCGGGGGTGTGAGACCCCAGCACGGGAAATTAGGAGGTGGGGACATGACCAGGAGGGCAAGGGGACTGTAAGCACGTGGCTGGGATGAAGGAGGGCAGGCAGACGACCTGGCATCCTGGAAGTCACGGTGGAAATGTTGGAAGGAGGAGGGAGCCATCTTCTTGCTGCCGGAGAGTAAGACCTGACCTTGGGTTTAGCTGCATGGAGGCCACCGCTGACCTTGACTGGAGGACTCAGGAGATAAGAACTGAGCGACCATGGGAGGGCCCAGAGCAGGGTGGGCGGGCAGTTTTTGGGCCCCTGTGGCTGGCATAGGGGGAGCGGCTGGCGTGGATGTCACAGCTCAGAGGGCCCACGCTTATTAGCCATGGGCCTTTGTCCAGGGCTCCATCTTTTTTCACCATGTGCACAGGCACACACTTTAGCGGGGAGCTGCCAGCCAGCCCCGTTTCCCAGCCGGGATTCCGCGCAGCTGCTGACTGGGATGCCCAGGCAGAGGGCAGCACTTGTGGGTGACCCTCCTGTGCCCCCCGCCTCTGCAGCCGGGGTGGCTGCCAAATGCCTCTGTCTGTCTCTGTGCTCGGGGCCGGGAGGCAAGGCCTCACGGAGCCCCGCTCAGAGGAAGGTGAAGGATGTGGGCACCCAACCTGGGCCACAGGATGGGCGAGAGGCGGGGCTTGTCGTCCTGCACCCCAGGGGTCCCCAGGCTTGGAGCCCCTTTCCAAAGGGGCTGCTGCGGGGGATGGGGTGGGGATTTGGGAGTCACGGCTGGGGAGCACCCAGCTCGTTTTAGTGCGGACGCCCCAGGGCTTCTCAGTGAAAGCTGACAGTCACTGCTGGGGCTGAAGCTGCTTCCTTGTGGCTAACACGGCCTGTTCGGAGAAACAGCACCTTTTTTAAGGCTTATACTTATGTCCGTTCCCTCCCTTCCATCCTGGCTGGTTATCTGGGCCCAGGACACTAACAGGACACAGCGGCAGGTGGAGAACATGGTGCCACTGGGTGGCTGCGGTGGGATCGCCATCTGCTCCAGCCCCCGCTCTCCAGCACCCGGAGATCTGACTCTCCTGACCCCGGATGTCCTGCTGTGAGCTCCAACCTGACCTCAGCATCAGGCGCCTCTGATTTCAGGGCCTCCCTCTCGACCCCACCTCAGGCCCTCCCTGGGTCCAGCAGCTCCCCAGTCCCTACCTGGGATAGCACCTGGGACAGCCCCCACCAGGGAATCCCACACCTGCAGACCTCCTCTGCCCTGTGGTCCCTGCCTCTTCCACTCTGGTGGGCACACTGGGGACTCAGACCCCTGCCCACGGCCTGGGGTCCCCCTCCAACCTCTCCGATTTTCTGGTCCAAGGTGTTGGCTGGGGTACTGGTCCCTCACTAGGAGTCCCTAGTGTCCAACCCCAGGCCTGTCCTCCCCAGCCTGTCTTGCTTCTGAGAACAGTGGGGTCTCGGCTGGGAAGCAACTCTGCAGCCTGCAGAGGTCTCTGGGCTCAGACAGAGCTGTGCTCTTGCTTCATGAAAGGAGATGGCTTGGTTTGGGTTCCCCCAGAGGCTGATCCTGAACCAAGGATTTTGATCCGAGTCTTTTATTGGCAGAGACAAAGCCAGGGAAGCTTGATAGGGGATATGAGACAGGGGCAGGAGGGAAACCAGATGGGGGTGTTATGGCCTCCCCAGCTTCAGGGAGAGGATGCTAGGCATTTGACCCCCATCTCTCATCAGTACTGTCCCTGGCTGAGGCTGCTCCTGGCTCTTAGCTCCTGGCATTAAAGCTTGCCCCCAGTCAGCCACAGAGAGTTCAGGCAGAGGGTCCCCAGTGCCCTAAGTGCACACTGTCACAGCGGGGCAGCAGGCCCAGGCTTTTATAATTGTAAGATATTTCGCAGAGCACCCTGTTGGCTCAGACACTAAGCCGGCAGTTGGGGCGAGGACCACGTGGGGCTCAAGGACCCCGGTTCGCACCCTGGGGCTGGGGGAACAACCCAAAGTCAAAATAAACAAATTAAAGTGCTTCCTCACCTTTGTCCTTCCTTCTTGCCTCTAGAAAGAAAAAAGAAATTTCTCTCCCAACCAAGTCAGGCTTCTAGAAGGCAGGTCTTGCTATGACACAGAATTGTCTAGTGCGGACTGAAAGCGGTTGGTGGCTCTGGGCTGTACGGCTCTGTCCCAAGTCAGCTCGGCCGCTAAAACAAGACACCACAGACGGAGTGGCCGCAGCGACAGAGGCTTGTTTCTGGCAGTTCTGGAGGCTGAGATGAAGGCCCCGGCTGGCAGGGTGACTGTGAGGGCATGGGATGAGCCCTCCTCACTGAAGGAGAGCTGGCCTGGTGTCTCCTAAGGCTCGGGCCGGTATGAGGGCTCCACCCTCCACCTAATCGCCTCTGAAGGCCGCACCTCCAAGCAGAGCACACTGGGGTCAGGACTTTATGCATGAAATAGTGGGAGACACACATTCACCCAGAATGCCCTCCTTCCCCACGACGAACACAGACACGCTCGTGCACACGCTGGCATCGATCCAGTGTAGGGGCAGCTGGAGAGACATCCGCTCGTCAAGGTTTATAGGGGATGAAAATAAACCACAGGCTTCTATCTCAAACAAATCCCCCTCCTTCCCCGCGGAACATCTGTGCTGGCCTGAGACTAGGCTAGAGTCACTGGGGACACAAGATTGTCCCTGTCCTCACAGAACGTACACACCGGCGAGCAGGGTGCTGGTGCCAAGGAGAGTCAACCAAGGAAGGCTTCCTGGAGGCGGTGAGGTATGGGCAGTGGGGGATTTGAACTGATGCAGACTTGGGTCCAAATCCTGGTGCTTACACGTATTGACTGCGTGGCCTTAGACAAGTGACAGTCTTCAGGCTTCTGTGTCCTCAGGTGAATAATGGGTCAATATCAGCTTCCTCTCAGAGCAACTGAGTGCTCCCGTGGGGGGTAGGTGTGAGCTGTGTCTCTAGTTCTGCTTCTAGTCCTATAGGCGTTAATTCAGTGTGTTCCCACAATGAACTGGAAAGGGAGGCAGGTGAAGAAATGAGGGGGCTGCAGACAGGGCGTCTGCAATCCTGGGGGGTCCAGTTCTGGGAAGGCCTGGGACTGGGGCTGGGGTTGGGGCTGTCACCTGGTCCACACTGGCCTGGTCTGTTTCCAAAGCCTGGGCCCAAGAGGAGACTCTTTGTCCCTCCCTGGGACCTTAACCACGCTGGCCACCCAACAAGCGTGATGGAACCAAGATTCATCCCCAAATCTGCATCACTTCGAAGCCCATGTTTGCTGCCCCCCACCTTGCTGCTTCCTGGGCACAGACTGCTTGCCCTGTCAGAGGGGAACCGGTCCTCTTGCCACCATGTTTTGTGTGACCCTACAAAAGCCACCCAGTACACACAGATACAAACTAAGGCCCTTCTCTGGTGGGGTAACAGTTCTGAAGCCTCTTTTCTTGTAAACCAATGCCTGCTTTTATTACTTTTTTAAAAAACATTTTAACTATTTTTATTTAGTTTTACATCTTGGTGGTTCTCCCTGACCTGGGGCATGAACCCAGGTCTTTGGGATGCATGTGGTCTGTGTTTGGCGAGAGGCAGTTGACCAGACCACTACTCCACCAGGGCGCGCCGATGCCTGCTCTCTTTAGACTCCCCAGTATCTGCCTGCATATTTGTGTGGGTAGAGTCCAAGCTTCAGCCTCAGGACCTGGAGACTAACAGCGCTGCCCCGCGGGGCTCACGGGCAAGACAGAGTTACCAGCCTGGAACATTCCCAGTCTGACGGAGGACTCACAGGTCCTCTCCCCGAGTTTGATGGGGACGCAGCTAGTCTGATGGAGAGACATGAATCTTCCCCTAAGGAAACCCAAACCTGATGGGTCCCTGTCTCTCAGGGACGGGCCAGTGTGATGGAGAAGATAGCGTCCACCCGGGAGGAGACCCTAGTCTGATGAGGGGTGTCCACCTCTGTCCTCAGAGGAGTCTCCAGTCAGGTGGCAGAGATCTCCAGGCTGAGGAGGGAGACAAACCCTTCGCCCTTGGTGAGCTCCAGTCTGAGAGGGGAGACAGGGTGCTCAACCATACAAGAGACCTAATAACAAGACACACAAGAGAAACTTTTCAACAACGCAGACCTAATTACGGTGCTGCTGATCCACTCTAAACTCCTCATTTACACTTTCCTGGGGAAATGGCAAATAGCAAGAATGTGTAAATTGAGGAAAATTAATATAATTACCTGAGCTATTTCTTGTCATCTTTTCCTATCAACAGAAACCACAAACCTTTCCTGGTGAGAAGTGTGGTCATTATGGACTCTCTCCCTGAGGCTGACAGCTGGCTCCTTCTCTGCAGGAAACGGGTTCTTGCAGGTGCCTGTGCACAAATTCTGGAAGCCAGCCCTGACAGATGGGCCGGGCTGTGCAATGGGGAGGGTGCTGGGTCGGGAGCTGGGAGATTTGGGTTTGAGCTTTGGATGTGGCATCTGTTTGCATGTGACCCATAGGGCCCTGCACCTCTGTGAGCCCAAGTCCTGCCCAATACGAATCCTAATGGTGCTAATCCCATTGTGCTGACCTCACGGTCCAAACACTGTGCTCGGTGCATCACGGCCCGGACACTGTGTTCCGTGCATCATACGCTTGATCACCATGGACCAGCACATCTGCCCGCAGAGAGTCTACCATTATCCTCGCTTTATAGATAAGGAAACTGAGGCCCAGGGATGTGAAGTCACTTGTTCACGGTCACATAGTGCAGAAGGAGACCTCTAGGGCTCATCCTATGCCCATGCCTTGACCATATTCTACCTGACACGAGGCCTGCTTACTAGCCCCACCCCTCCATTCTGCCACCTGAGTACCTGCGTGAGAACAGGTGCCCAGGAGCCTACACCAGCCACAGAACGTCTGCAAACCCTCAGCCTCGGGTCCATCTTCTGGAAGCTGGGGCTATTAATAGCATTGACCACATGGGCTGTTTTGAGGATGAAATGAGAGGATTCAGGTAAATTACTCAGAGCCACTCCCGGCCCATAGCAAGTCCTCATTAACTTGATTATTAGCTTCTCACGCAGCAGCCCTGCGGGTGTGTACTCTGCGAGGCTCCTCTTGAGAGCCTAAGACCCAGGCAGGTGTGAGGCACTGAGATCTGCTCCTACCGGCCCGGAGGATGCCACAGTTATGCAGAAGGGTCAGTCAGTCAGTCCCGCTGGTTTAGGACACACAGCAGTTGGTGCCATGTACCCAACATTGTTGGACAGTATGGGCAGTGCAGGGAACACAGCACAGCTGGGCAGACGGCCCTGTGTGGGCTGTTTTATGGGTCCCCCAGATACATGGTGTGAGTTTGCAGAAACCAGGCTCATGTTCAGGCAGGCGGTAGCCCAGGGCAGGTTTCATTCATTCAGCCAGTGCCTACCATCGGCCCTACTGTGCCAGCCTTTGGAGGGTCTCTGGGACCAGGGTCCTGAGTGAGCACGGTCCCAGCCTCGAGGGCAGCACAGGTTTGAAAAGGGAAGTTTCGTGAGGGCTGCGCTGTAGGGAAGAAAATGCTGGGACAGGGGGTTTGCAGAAAGGGGAACCTCCCTTTCACTGGTTTGTTTTCCTGCTCCGAGGTGTGTTCACTCTCCCTTAGCCTGTGCTGCTGCCAGGGCTAACTGCCCAGCACAGGCCTGTCACTCGTGTTAGCCTTTTCATAGGGATGATATTAATCTCAGGCCTGATCAGTAGTGAGCACGTGGCTTTAAGTGGGTGGGGGGTTGGGGGGGAGCTGAGGAGTGTCCTTCTCCAGGACCCCATCTGGAGGAAAGGGGTATCCAGTATGCTCAGCTGTAGGGGAGCCAGGCACCACTTCGAAGCTGGACCCTGGAGGCAAATCCAGGACCGGGGACTCCTGGTTCCAGGGATTGGGAGGCTGTGGCCAGGGTGGCCAGGGACCCATTCCAGAAACTCTCCTGAATTCTCTCCAGCCTGAACCTAACCCAGAGGGACAGACACAATCTTCTTCTTCTGTTATTTCTGCTAAATTAGGTGACCAGGCCTTTTTCTCTGGCAAATCCAGGGACATGTATTTGCATGCTGCTTTGCATAAACAGGGACTAATTTGCATTCATTTGCATGTTTTTCTGGACGTGAGGTTCAAGAGGCCCAAACTCAATGAGTGGAAAATGAAATAAGTATGTCGTGTCCTCCCCTCTGAGATGGCCTGAGCCCCACAGGCAGGATGTAAGAGCTCGGCGTGCCGGGGGGCTCCTGGGGTGGTTAGATCAGGGGAGGATTCTGGGCCAGGGAGCAGCGGCCACCTGGTTACAAAGAAGCGACAAAAGTTGAGCTGAGACCACAGGGCAGGGTGCCCTGGGCTGCCCAGCACAGATTTGGGGCGGGTCTGGGCAGTGGGGAGTGGCCGTCACCCTCCGAGCAGGTCCTGATACTCAGCACTTACTGCGTACCAGGCGTGTACCGGACTCTGGACGCTGGTGGGTCCATTTTCTCCTTAGAGCCGTGTGAGGTGGGTGCTGACTAACCTGTTTTAGAGACAAGGAAGCTCAAGTGCAGAGGGCAGGAGTGAACCATTCAAGACCACAGGACAGGTGTCTGGCGTCCCTGGATGTGGACACAGGTCAGCTTGGTTCCAGAACCATTTTTTCCTGATTAGGGCGAGTGAGAAGCCCAAACTTTGGTAGCCTTGGAGCAACCCCTCTCCCTAACCCCCCTAAGCATCCCTCTCCTCATCTTTTCCCAGTTTCACTGGCTTGCCCGTGAGGAGGGAAGGGGAAGGCCTGTGCCTGCAGAGTGGCCTGGTTTCCACGGCAACAATGCACAACCCAGGGGTGGGGTGGGGGACTGGGGAGCCCCTTGAGGGGGAGCCCGAGCCCCAGCACACTGGAGAGTGCTTCTTGAGCTGATCCTGGGTGAGTGGGCCTGGGGAGGCGCCCACCAGGATGGTCAGCCCCCTGCTCCCAGGTGTATTAACGATGCTGGAGACTCTGTCGCTTCTCCCCTTTGATAAATGGGGCTTGTTTCCCTTCCTCTTGAATCAAGGCTGGTCTTTAACTGCTTTGACAACGGAATGTGATAGCAGCAACACAATGTCAGTTCGGCAGCCGGTAGCTTCTCCTTTCATGCTCTGGGGAGCCCTGGGTCCCAGTGAGGAGTCCAGCTACCATGACAGAGACACGATGGGGCAGACTCAGGGTGACAGAGGGACCTGTGGGCACCACGAGCACGGGTGAGTCATCTTGGACACTGCTGCCTGGTCAGGTCCCCAGACTAGCACTGATCCAGATGATGTCACCTGGAGCAGAAGAAACCCCCATGACGCCCCATCAACCTGCAGAGTCTTGAGAGATGGTAGCAAAGGGCATTGCTTTCAGATGCTAAGTTTTGGGGACCTTTGCTTCACAAATCACAGGTCACCTCCTCTTCTGAGTAAAAACATTGTTTGAGCTGCCCCCTCCCCTACTCACCTGGTGGGGCGTCAATCAGAGTGACACCTCATTTCTTCAGTCAAGATAGTGTCTGGTCTCCTGGCAATCGTGATTGGTCCAGAGACCGGCATGTGACCCAAGAAGACCCAATCAGGGACCTTCCCTGGGCATTCTGCATTGACGGTGGTTGAAACACAGTTGTGTTTCTTCTGAGGCTGTTGCATGGAGCGCCCTTGGCCTCAGAGCTGCCTGTGGTCATGTTCCCACCCCCGTCCCTATGCCAGTTCTGTGTGAAGCAATCCCAGCCGCAGTGGGTGCGAAGGCAGCTGAGACTGGGACAGGAGAGGTGAGAGGTGATGCCTTTGGGCTCTGGGTGCCCCTGGGTCAGCTGTCTCGGATTCTCCCAGCTGCGGGAGCCAATCATGTTCTTTTTCCTGTACGCTGATTTGAATGGAGTTCTGTCCCTTGAATGGACGGGGGACACTTTATCCTGACTCTATTTCTTTACTTTGGTGAACTTCGAAATGGCTTGCGTTTCACTCTTCTCTGTGTCAAGGGCTCAATGCTCATGGGAAAGGAGAGAAAAGCCACACCTGCTCTCTCTGAGTCCCCGCTGCTGGGACCGTTACTCTGTTCTCTTGTGAAGACGCTCACTGGCCATTGGCAGCGGTGGCCGACTGCGGGTGGGAGCAGGTCAGAGGCCCAGCGGCAGAGCCCCACTGAGGTGGCATGGGCACCACCCAGCCCACCTCACCACGTGGAAACGCTGCTCTGGATGGAGGGAGGCAGGGAGTAGGTGGGGCAGAGGGGGAGGCAAGGGAATCCCATTAATTTTCTCAGTCCTAAATCAATTTAATGGGAGCCTCCGATGACTCTGATTTGATTTTTCATTCTCAGTATTACAATTATCAGCTGATATCACTGGCAGCTCAAGCTTGAAATGGGACAGCAAAGCACAGGCTGTCAAAAAGGGGAACGGTACCAGATTACATCAATTATCTAATATTTTGCTAATTAGACACTCAATGCCTCTCTCTCGTTCACAGCAAAGAGAAAAAAAGTAATACTCCACACTATCACTGTTATTCTTCTTTGCTGATCAGTGATTACCATGTCCCCCAGCTTGAGGATTTCATGTCCCCAGGAGAACTTAAAGTCCTCAGAAGTCTCATCCCCATGATGCTGCCTCCTGTAGACTTGAGGTGTGGGGGCGGATGGGACGTCCACCCTGAGTCCTTCTTGCTGCTCTCTGAGGAGTGCAGTTGGTTCCACTGTGCTCGGTCCCCAAGGAGTGACACTGTGCTGGGCAGCTAGATGCACGGTGAGACATTTCAGTCACGCCCCGCCCCAGTCACAGAGCAGGTGATTCAGGGAAGATCTGTGCACCGAATCAGCTAGGAAGGTGCTCGGCATCAGAAACCGTCCCCTCCTTTACAAGTGGGGAAAGTGAGGTTCAGAAGCGGGTGTGATTTGACGAAGAGGTCATACACAGCTGTGGCCAAGCTGTGTCTGAACCCCACGTTCCTGGAACCCTAAACTGATAGCTTTACGCTTACCATGTCTGGCCAGTGTGAACTCAAGGTTGTTTAAGTCTCCTGTGTGGTCGGCTGGGCTGGGATTAAGCACATTTGGATCAGATGGAAACTGGAATTGTCGACGGTGTTCAGATGCAGACAGGTGACCTGCTGTAGCACGTGGTGTGGTGGGAAGGGCTCACAAGAACTGGGTATGAATCCTACATTTACCATTCACCTCCTTGGTGGCCTTGACTGAGTCCTTCAACTCACTGAACCCCAAAGGGAGCAGAAGGCCGACAATGAGACAAGGACATGAAGAATCATTTTTCCAAAGAGTCACACCAGGTTCAGTGAGGGCAGCTCCTCTTCTTTGACTTTAGAAATCAGAATAAGTGCTGCTGTTTGAGGCCTCTCCACTCCCGCAGGTGCAGATGCGGTCTCATCATCTCATTTAATCAGTGCTAGGAGGTGGGACTGCTGTGCCCATTTTACAGCTGAGAAAACTGAGACTCCGGAGTTAGGTGATGACTCCACTGGCACAGCGAAAACTCAGATTGGTCCCAGAGAGACCTTCAGGGAAGATGGGTCCCAGGCTCCTTTAGCATGCAATGGATGAGATGCATGGGAGGTGGGGGCTCCACCCACACGTCCCATCACCCCAACTAAGACGCAGAGTCCTAGAGGTCAGGCCCCAGGGCAGCAGCTCTCCGAAACATGGTCAGCTCTGCTCTGCTGAACTTCATTATCTTTATCAAATTAATTTACCAAGCCAGTGTGGCCACCTAATTAAGACGTTTCCCAGGGCTCTGTGCCGGCTGCTTAATGAGGCGGGAGAGGCTGGATTCAGGTTCAGAGTGTCCTGGGGTGAGAAGCGGGAGGTGTCAGAGCATGACCTGACGGCGAGGGACTCCTGCTCTGCCCCGTCTAGGCCTGTGAGTACCCACCAGCTGTCCTTCCTTCCATGCCCCTGCAGGGATGCCAGGACTCAGGGCCCGTGGCTGTGCAGGGCCTGCTGGGCCTGAGTTCCCCTCCGTTAATTCTGTAAGTGACTGAGATAAGACTTTCTTTTGTGCCTGGTAATGGCTCAGCCCTGCGGCAGAGTGCCCCCAATTTGGTTAATGAACTTCTTTTCTTTCTGTAAATGAGATTTTTAAGATGGGCAGGGAGCAGCAGGGAGGCCAAGTGGGAAGGCTGCAGACTGCAGGCCAGGTGGGTGAGGGGCTGGCGGGCTACGGGGAGCAGGGACCTGATGGGGAGGCCCTGGTGAGGAGGTGTGATGGATGGGTGGTGAGAAGAGTCAGAGAGAGCATCTTCTTTCTGGGCTGGGCAACTGGACCAAGAGTGGTCAGTCTGACTGTTCACTTATTCACTCACTCACTCACTCATTCATTCATTCACCTGGCACACACACACCCTGGTTACCAAGTACTGGGGCTAGAATCTTGAACAAAAGACACCGAATCCCTGTCTTCACAGCACCAACATTCTAGCAGGATTTAAGCTTTAAACTTGTAAACATTTAGAATCTTAACCTCTGAGCCTCAGGCCCGCTGAATCTTAAAAGCGGAGACTTCCTACTGGTGAGTCACTGGCATTGCGTGAGAGCTGATGTGAGGCACCGTCTCATTCAACCTTTGCCACAACCCTGGAGGTGGGCCCCAGGGATCCCCGTCTTTACTGATGGCGACGTGGAGGCTGGCGGGATGGATGGGGAGCAGGGTCACCTTCACAAGTTCACGAGTCCCCTGAGTGGCTAAAGCCCGGATTGGAATCAGGCCCACCAGACATCTCTCCTTTCCTCTTCTGCCTCCTCATCTTACAAACTGTGATGACTGCCAGCAGGCATGCTCAGGCACCCCGGAGTTGGAAGGGACCACCCTCTACAACACTTGCTTTCAGGAATGTCTGAAGGAATCAGGCAGCACCCCCGGGGCCCCCACCCTGCAGTCCTCAAGTCCCTCCTCCCTGCCCAGGCCCCGCACTCACCTCCCCGTCTGCTGCTTTCCCCAGACCTCCGGCTGCTTTTTAACTAAGATTTTTTAATTGAAGTAGTATTGCATTATGAGATCATGTGTGTTCCAAGTGCGCATCATTATAGATCAGTGTCTGTATAAACGACGTTAACTTTGCTACTCAAAGTCCGATTCCATCTTTCCCCATACAGCTGACCTCTTTCCCGCATTTACCACCTGCTTCTCCCTCTCCCATCTCTGCTGTAGTCGCAGTTAAGTCTTATCAACTGAACGCGTATCTTTGCTTTATTTAGTTCATTTTTTGTTTCTTTATGCACCAGATATGAGTGAAATCACGGCATTTGTCTTTCTCCATCTGACTTATCTCACTAAGCTTAATATCTGCTAGTCACTCCATGCTGTTGCAAATGGCAGGATTTCATCTTTTTTTAAGAGTCAAGTAGTATTGTGGTGTGTGCGCAGACACCTATATATTACACACACACACACACACACACACGTACGTGTGTATCTCACATCTTCTTTATCCACTCATCAGTCACGGGACACTTAGGTGCTTGCCAGCCCTTGGTTATTGTGAACAATCCGTGGGGATGCAGATATCTCTTTGAATTATTTTTGAATTTTTCGGGTAAATACCCAGCAGTGGGGTAATTGGATCGTATGGAATTTCATTTTTCGTTTATAGCCGGATTCCTGTAGCAGGCACCCCTCCCTGCAGCCCCGCCCTTTGTCTTCACCCCTTCTCCCAACGTCGGGGCTGCTCGTGTTGACAGGACAGCTGTCTTGGGTGGTCTGTCTAGGTCCCGACGTGGGCTGACCATGGGCCATGACTGCCTCATTCAGTCTTCCTGTTGGAACTCTACCAGATCCGCACTGTCACACTTTCTTGTCGTCCAGAGAGGAAGCGAGGCTGGGCACACAGCCAGTGAGCAGCACAGTGGGGTCTGAACCCAGAGCCCACACTCAGCCAGTGTGAGCAGCTGGGAAGTTGGGTGAGAACCCCGCTGGGGCTGCAAACAGCTGCAGGCAGCAGTGGGTGCGGGGAGCCTGATGGGACAGCCAACCTGGGGTCAGCAGCAAGACCTGTGGACACACCATCCTCTTCATACAGGTATTATTGGGGTGTTAGCCCACTGTGATCCCCCAGTCTAAAGGCGGCTTCCCCACCTTATTTGTATAGCGTTGATCAGTATCTACAAAGTCATGATTCGCTCATGTCTGGAATGTAAGCTCCAGGAGGGCAAGGCCCCATTCATTCACTTGGGGCTGAAGCCCCATCACCAATAAGTGTGGGGTCTTTGCTCCCCTGCAGAGAGGAGGGTGAGTCTTCAGAGGAGACAAAATACCCGGCTCCCTTGGCTGTGGTGTGACCTGGGTAGCTTCATGCCATCATTTCAGGTCAAATGATTACAAAGCCTAAACAGAAGCAAGCTTCAGTGGGTGCCGGATGGTCCCTAAATTCTGTCCCACACTGGGTGCTGTTGGAGCCGCCAACCCCGACACACCCCAGCGGTGATATTAGTGCAGCAGTTGCCCCAGGCGGGGGCGGGGCTGGGATCACAGCAGATTTGCTTTTACATTTTTACAACCTTGTTTACATGGCCCAAGGCCCCGCACTAAAGACCACAGGCTCCACTCAACATTTATGGCTGCAAATGGCTCTCAGGACTGTCTGCACGGGAAAGGGGGGCGGGGACCCAGGTTCTCAGTCTGGCTCCTTCCTCTTGGAATACTCCCCTTGGCCCCCTTGCTGGATCTTTTTTGGACAACATCACGCAATTCAGCAGTTCACCCACTCTGACCAAGGAGCCTGCGTCTGCTGGGTCGTCAGTAGAGATGAGAGACACCAGTGTCTTAGGTGATTAGAGGCGAGGATTTGGTGACAGGGAGTGAGGGCAGCAGGGCAGGGTGGAGGAGAGCTGCGGGGGGCAGGCAAGTGGCATGTGGTGGCAGGCAAAACCCCAGAGAGTGGTCTCAGGCTGACCCCAGGGGACTCTGCTGTGTACGTGGCAATTCAGAGTTGGTCTTAGTTGGCGACCTGGCAGTTACTGCCAAGGGCCAGCCTTGGGGTGTAGATGCCCTGACAGACTCCAGAACAGCCTGTCTTGTGGGCAAAGCAGCCCCAGCTGCCAAGCGTGCAGCCATTGGAGGGGAGGTCAGAGTCAGGGGTGCTCCCGGGAGAGGTAAGGGGGCTCTGCAGGGCTCTAGGGAAGCACCGGCAGTCTTTTCTACAGGTGCTGACGAGTTCGCAGGCAGGCTGCAAAGCCAGGTAAAGGAGACAACAGCTCCCCATGTGTGATCACTGATAAAAGCCGCTGGTGTCTGTGGGTACTCAGTGCACACAGGTGCCCTCTGGGTCACCTGTCTCATGACGCTTCACAGATTCTCCAGGGCAGACACTGTTCTACTGCCCTCATTCCACAGGCCACGCACAGAGAGGTCAAGCCACTTGTCCACAGGCACACAGCTAATGCAGAGCCGAGGCAGGAGGGCCAGAAGCTGCATCGTGTAGCCAGAGAGCTAACTGTCCTGGGCCTCGGGGCAGCTCACAGCAGGAGCCCTAACCCGGCCTGGCCGAGGGTCAGGGAGTCTCCCTGGAGGAGGGGCTCCTGGAAGCAGCTTCAGGTGCCTGCGTCCCCCTGTGGTTGGTCTGGGGGTCCACAGTGTTCGCTGGGCTCTGAGAACGTGCGTGGTCCCGCCTTGCTGGTCCTGAAGGACAGCAGAGACCAAGGGTTGAGAAATGATCCCGGACGGAGAAAAGTGACTTCCTGACTTGCGGGAAGGTGAGGAGGGAGGACAAGAGGCGAAGGGGCCGTGAGGGCGTCCCTGGAACCTGGCCAGGGGCTGCTGCGCGGTGGGGTGGCGTGGGGCACACGCTGGCAGCTTTTCCCCGGGAAGGAAACCCAGTGAAGAGTCATCCCTCAGGCAGTCGTGTGGACGCTGCGAGACCGCAGAGGGTCACAGAGGAAGGCCTGTCTGCTGGGTGGGTGCTGGGCAGCACCGCAGGGGATCAATAGTTGTGGTGGGTTCCGGAAGGCCAAGGAGAGGAAGAGCAAAGTTGAACTGCTTTTAGAAGCGCTGGGTGTCTGCAGAGACGGTGCCCAGTCGTCCCAAGGTGCTTGTAAATTGTCGCCTCTGCCTCCGCCCGTGGGCCTTGGAGGAGAGTGTGTGTGGCCTCACCGGCCCTTTCCGGAGAAACCCCGCTGCCGCTGCAGACGCCCTGGCCTGCGCCACATCGCACCCTCACCCGGGCGGGAGGTGCCTGCCTCGGCCTCCTCTTTGCAGTAGTTAGGGGGTCGCCTGAGGGACCAGTGGGTGGGGACAGACCTGGGCTATAACGTCCATGCTGCCTCCTGCCAGCCGGGCCACCGGAGTGTGGGTGGCCCTCTGAGCCTCGGTGTCCTTCTCTGCCTGGTGGGTACCCAGGCCTCGGGGCTGCCGGTCCCTGCAGAGGGGGTGGGATTCCCGGCCCAGGCATTGAACGCTGGCTGATTTAGGCAGGAGCCCTGGGCAGCCCCTGTGAGGGAGAGGCCAGTGGAGGGCCCCTGATGGCCCCCGCCTTCTGGTTCTGCTGGGGGCCCCGAGAGGCAGGCTCCTCTGATGGGGAAGCACAGGCTGCCGGACCTGGGGCGAGCCTCAGTTTCTCCAGCCCTGGCTCACTCACCAAAGCTGTTGGGACACCTGTTTCCTGATGTCAACGGGCAGAGATCCTCCCTCATCTCTCATTTATGATTCATTTCTGGAACTTTCCAGGTCCCTCTAGGCCTCTCGCTCTTAGCCACTGTTCCCTCCACGTGTTCACAGCCTGCATGGGAGTCGCCAGGCTCTTACTGGTCTCAAAGAGCTGCTTGAAGGGAGGCTGTGAGATTTCAGATGCAAGCTCCTCACCCCCACTCCTCATCCTGCTTCCCCAAGAGGCTCCACACCTCCCCCTCTCATACTGCCGAGGCCCCTCCACACTGACCCTCTTTCTCTTCCCGTTTTCTTCTTAAGCTGCAACACTCCCTGGTATTTTATATTGTTATGTATGTATGTATGTGTATATATCTATGTCTACATCTCTACATCCATCTGAAATAATACCAACAGCAATATTATTGAATGTTATGTTCGTGTTTCCCTCTACACTCACAATCCAGGCTGCTCTGGGGCAACCTCGTCACTTTATTCATTGGGGATGTCACAGACTCATGATGCCACTCCGAATGCTGATCCCAAGACCTGTGCAAAGGTCCTGGGGTTGAACTAATACGAGTTCAGATGCTGGTTCCACCACCGCCGCTGCAGCACTGGAGCCTCATGGAGGCCTGTCTCCTTGTCTATCCAAAGTGTTGAGTGCTGGCGGCCTCCCAGGAGGTGCTGTGGTTTCAAGACTCAGCCAGCAGGCTGTCACTTCTGTGATGAGGGGTTTGGGACATGTGCCTCATCCAGCCACCCTCTGCAGAGCCCCAGGGTGCATCCCAGCCCCTGCCTGCAAGGAGCTTGTCCCTGGATCCAACGAAGAAAAAGGCAGATATTTTCATCCTCAGAAGGTAAAGAGATGGATCTGTGATTTGACTCAAAGTGGTTTTTTCTTGGCCTTTGAACACGCAGGCCTTAGAGCATAAGCCGTGGGCTCCCGAGCTCCCTCTATGTGCCAAGCCTGGCATAGCACTGTAGTACCCACTATGTGGATTTTTTTCTAGAGTTTGTTTCCTGTGATCAACCGTTGTCCAAAAATATGACATATGAAAAGGTGTTTTGAGAGAGCATGTTCATATAACTTTTATTATGAAATATTGTTGTAGTAGTTCTATTGTAATTAGTAGTTACTGCTGTTTACCTTTTATCGCGTGTAATTTATGAATGGAATTTGCTCAGGCTGTGTATGCATAGGAAAAAACAGTTTTGGTATGATCTTCAATTTCAGACAATCACTGGGGGTCTTGAAATGAATCCTTATGGATCGGGGTCAGGGGGGACGACTACCGTATTGCAATTTGGATTGCAAGTGACAGAAAACCCACCTCAAATGAGCTTAAAAAGAAAGGAAATCCGCTGGCTTGCGTAACTAAAAAAAGAGGTGACTTGCTTCAGGTGAGGATTGATCCAGGCACTGATTGGTATGGGTAGGACTGATGCATTTTCTTTTTCTCCATTCTGAGTCTCCTTCCTCAGTGTCACACCACCCTAGCAGGCCCACCTGTCCTGCCTCCAGCACGCAACCCCCACCCCCCACCTGCTGGCAGCTTCCTCAATCACTCCCATGAGTCAATGAGAATCTATCTCACATAATAGCTTAACTCCAGGTCCCGGAATTTGACCTGAGGCTGGTCAGATGTGCCTCTTCCTGAACCAGCCACTATGCCTGGGGAGATGGAACGCAGTGGCCTAAGGTAGTCAAGAAAGGATATGGCCAGGAAATTTAGGCAACCAGAGGGAGAGGAAAGGGAGGGAAGAGGGGAGAGGTTGCCAAGCCTCTTGCGATCCTGGAATTTCTGGCGTTCCTGAAGCATCTGATGCACCTCGCTCTAGGAACCAGAGAATGCCAGTGGAAAGATCGAGACTCTAAGTTTTGGCCCATTATATTGGCAAAGGTGGGCAAAATAATGTTCTTCGATGTGGGGAGGGTGGATGAGGCGCTTTGTTTGTTCTTGGCTGGCGGAGCTCTCTGGAAGAGAGTGCTTCTATATTGTGCTAAGTGCCTGGATCAGTTAGTAGCCTTTGACTCCCAGCAATTTTACTACCAGGAAACCATCCTTAAATGCTGGGGAGTGGGGACCATTCGGTAACGACACACAGTTATCTGCAGCTGTGTTCCCGATGGCACAGGAAACTGGCTAACAGCCTATTATTGCACATGTGTTTGTCTTAGATGCAATATGGGAAAAAAAAAAAAAAGCAAACTTCTTTATTTCTCTAAAACTGAGCTTAATTTCTCTTTCAAATTTCCGTTCTGACTTAATCTGTCAGCTCAGATTCTCCTGCATGCGTTCGCCATTGGGATTATGTCTTTTTTAATTTTTTAATTTTTTTATTTTAAAGAAAGGTGCAGGCAGGGATGAAGGTGAGTAGGCAGGCAAGACAAGAGAGGAGGGAGAAGTATTTTATTTTTTCCAGCTGTTCACTCTGGTTGTTCCCCACCACCACCGCCTGGGCCCAGACTTGAACCCAGGGATATGTGGCCTGTGCTCCTTTAGCGGTGATTAACCCAACCACTGCTCCCCCAGGGTGTTCTGGAATTGTCTTTTGCCGGCATGCAGGATGTTCTTGGTCTTGTGTGTGGTTGTTAGATTTTGACCCATTTAGTCACGGCCAGTACCCTCGCCCCGCACCCCATTCCTGGTCCTTTAGACTCCCTGGTGCGGTGGCTCTCTGGGTGAGGCACGGTCTCCCTCTGCGGTAGGAAGCTGGCAGAGAGCAGGCTCAGGTCTCTCCCTGGACCCCACAGGCAGACATTTCTTCTGCTTTCATTCTGAACTTGGGGTCTCCCTGCCGCCCTGGGAGCAGATGCACGAGCTGTGTCTGTCTTAGACCCACACTTTTACAGATTTTCTTCCAGAGTGTATGTCTTCTTACCCTCACTGACACTCGTGTGCTTAGCCTGGGGGTCCCTTTGCTGGCCCGTGATGGCACTCCTTGCCGCTGTAGCCCTGCTTTCTTCCACGTCTTCTGCCTCGTGTCGGAAGTCTGCACTTCCAGCACCGGAACCTGGACTGGAAGTGGGTTGGGAGGGGCTGGGGCATGGAGAACGCCTCGGGGGGCGACCCTGGTTAGAACCCCACATAAGAAGAGCTGATATTTACTGGGCACTTACTATGTGCCAGACTCCATTCTAACTGACTTACATGTATTCACTCACATGCTACCTTTAACCCTGTCTCTGACAGTCAAGGAAACTGAGAGGGGAAGTAACAAACCCATGGTTCTCATCGCTGGGAATGGTTAAGACCAGGCTTGGAACAGACAGTTCAAGTTCAAAATCCCTGCTCCCATCCATGCCTCTGGTGGCCCCAGGGGGCTGGGAGAAAGGGTTCATGGCCAGAGCGGGCTGAGACATTCTGAGTTCAAGAGGAGTTCAGAATCAGCCATCCCTTCCCCTTTCCCTGCTGCCCCGAGCTGCCCTTCACAGGAGAAGGACGGAGCTGCCCAGCAGCATGCACATGGGCTGGGGTCCTGCTGTGGCGAGGACGGCTTGGGTCCTCTGAAGTTGACCTCAGCTCTGTCTGTGGGGTTTCTGGGTGAGCCACCTATTGCGCAAGGGGACTTTGGAGACGAGATTCTTCCACTACAGTCCAGGGAAGTCGAGTCTCCTCCCATCTCCACACCTAACCCCACTCCTGTCCAGGCAGAGTCCGAAGCCCCTGCTGTGGGCTCCCCTCTACATGTCCTGGAGCTTCACATCAGCCCTGTTATCATTCACCCCTGAGACAGAGGCTCAGAGAGGGGGCATCACGTACTCCTGGTCACAGAAGCAGCACGGGGGTCGCTGGGGAGTGAACCCCACCTGGCTTGTGCTCCTCTCCACTCCCTCAGGGAGGCCTTAGAATTCTAGAACCAACTGGGCTTGGGAATCACACAGACTGGAACCCCAGCTCTGTTGCTGTGTGGTTGGAGACACGTCCCTTCTGCTCTTTGAGCCTTGGGCTTCCTGTCTAGGAAATGGGTATAATGTAATAATGCCTCTCCTGGCCCTAAGAGATAGCAATGTAGAAAGTCTGCACATCACCTTAGCCACTCTCGTCGACATTTCCTTATCCTGGGAAGTCCTTGCCCTTCACAAGTGAGGACTTGTATCTATCGTCACTGCAAGCGACCGTGTGTGTGTGTGTGTGTGTGTGTGTGTGTCTGCCTAGTGTCTGTCCCTTTGGTGTGTGGGTGTGACTGGTTCTTACGATGCCTTGAGGGGAAGCCGGGTTCGGGGTCCTGCAGAACTTCTCCGGCAACGTCCAGGGTTTGCCGGTGAGCAGGCGGGGGTGAAATGTGCTCCCGGGATTTCCCAAGACATAAAACTGCTTGTCTCAAACTTTTCTTTCCACCTCTCAAGCCTGTAGAATGTTCCTGGAAGGACATGGTGGTGGCTGGAGCTGGGCTCTGGGGTGACCCCAGGAGACTCCCTGAAAGTAGGCACTGCAATGGGCCCCTCACTGCAGAGACCTGTCCCCCGAGCACGGCCGTCTCAGCTGGGGGCCCCACCGGCAGCAGAGGTGGACAGGCCGCCTCAGATGGTTTACCTGGCATCTGACCCCAAGGTCTAGGGGAATAGAATTGCGGGGAGGCCAGTGTTATCAAGTGAGCCTTTGATGCGGAGCCTAGTTTCACCCTCTGGAACATTCTGAAGAGTATCTGAACTGGGGGACAGAGAGGCCTTTACCCCCGGCTCCTTCCCACTCACCGAGGCAGCTCCTTGGCATTTCTGTGCACTGTGCGTGAGTCCAAGCTTCAGAGAAGGGGCACGAAGCAGGTGGTCAGCATCCCGGGCGCTGCCAGGAGGCCCCTGGACGGAGCCGCACTGCTGGAGGAGGGATTGCAGGTTGGGGTGCAGAGGATGTGCAGAGGCACGGAGGAGGTGCCCGGTCCTGGGCATCACTGCCCCTCCTGGTGCCTCCCTCCCTGCCTCCACCAGGACCGCGGCTTCTGAGGGGGACCCCGCTCTGCCGGTGGTGTGGGGTCCAAGACCACAGCTGGACCCCATTATTTTGTGTCTTTTTCATGAGTGCCTACTCTGTTCTAGGCCTGCTAAGCACGTGAACAGCTGACTTAGTCCTGGTGAGTCTGTGGGCGGCCCCATTCACTCCCCATTTTACAGGGAAGCCACAGCCCAGAGCGGCGAAGGCACTGACCCGGTCGCACCGCTGGGAAGAGTGGGGTTGGCTCAGCAGCCGTGGCTTCCCCGCAGCGCCCACCCGTGGGCCAGCCACAGCCCGGCCCTGAAACTTGGCCTCCTCTCTCAGTCCTGGCACCACCCCACCCACAGCCTCCCCGAGACTCTCCTGGTTCATCTTCTTGAGCCTTTCCACAGAGTCCCTGAAAGCAGCGAAGTCCTCTGCTGAAACGACATGTCAGCTGGACTCCGGGCACTGTCAAGCAGATGAAAGTGTCTGGTCTGGTGGCAGCTGAAGGTCAGCGCCACATTCTCTCCCTCTTTCCAAGTGTCCCTGAGGTCTTTCCGGGGAACCCTGGGGTCCCAAGGGATCCACTTTGAAAACGCCTTGTCTCATCTACACTCACTTTGAACAGATGGGGAGGAGGCCCAGGGAGGTCACCTGACTCGTCAAGGTCACTCTGGGATTTGGGGGAGAGGCAGGACCTGGGCTGCAGGTGTCCCTGCATCCTCTGCACTTCCAGGTGCAGGGGCGGGGGTCCCGCGAGCCCCCCAGAACCGCGCTTGGTAGAATTCCCTCTTTGCATGCCACATGTGCCCCCAGAGCTGCGTCTGCTCGGAGCGGAGGAGGCTGGTGCTTCCAAATCCTTATCAGGGAAGCAGGATCGGCACACGGGGCCTCCCCCTGCACTGCTCTCCAGGCTGAGATAAGGGCATTATCTGTCTCAGAGAGCGGAGTGCCAGGCGCAGCCACGTAATAAATGGTGTTTGCTGATCAGCACTGTGCTCAGCTGAATCTCCTTGAAGAAAAGACACAGAAATAGCTCCTTGGGTCCCCAGTGACTCAAGACCTGTCCGCCCCAGGACATGTGGGGACCAGGCAACGGGAGGCCTGGTAGAGCACTGCCTTCCTTGAGTCCCCTTCTACGTGGGACACCCCACCTTGACACAGAGATGAGTGGGGTCACTAGCAGGCAGGAGGAGCACCCAGTGGCCTCTCTCTGGCTATCTGACTGTTCTTCAGTCTCTGCTTCCGTCTTGGCCTCAGTTTCCCCATTGCATCATACACGTCAGCTCTAGTTCCTTAGTAGCTAGGCTGCCTCTGTCCTCTAATCCTGAAGCTGCCTTGGGCCCCACTGATGCAGGCAGAGTTTGTGGGATGCCCGCCTTGCATCTGCCTATCCTGGCCCAGCTCCCCAGGGCAGCCGTCCCTGACCCCCATGGCCACCACCTGCTCCCCTCCCAGAGGACTGACTGAGAAGGAAGCCCATCACTTGTCAGCAGAGCTGCTGCCTGCCCAGCAAAGGGACTTGCATCTCCCGAAGCAGGGCTTCCTGCAGCCTTAGCAGAAACTTCTAGCTGGGGAAGCTGGCTACAGTGGGCGCCTACAGAAAGCCAGTCTCCTGTTCCCTGGAGTGTCAGGGCTGGAGCCGGCTACAGGAAGCTGGGCCTGCTGGTGTGGTTTAGTGGTCAAGGGCACAGGCTTTTGTGTGAAACAGACTGGCCTGTGAATTCTGGCTTTGCCACTGACGTGCTGTGGCACCTTGAACTAGCTCGTGGTTTAAGCATCATATGATCCTGTTTTCCTGTCTTAACTGAGCTACCAGTACAATGACTGGGGGGTGGGGGCGCAAGAAATAAATGAGGGTCGTATGAAATAGCCAGCACACTGCTTGGCACATGGCAGGGGCTCTGTGGTGATCACTGGTGGACTTGTGCCCCTGGAGTTCAGTCTTTCTTGCACCCCGACCCTCCGCAGTCACCATGTAGTTGCTGTGACTCAGTAGGCAGAGGTGAGGTCTCCCTCCTTCGCATGTGGTCTGGCCACGTGTCTTGCAGTGGCCACGTGGGAAAGTGATGGGAGCCATGAGCCAGTTCCAGCTGTAGACCCTGTTCATTTCCACCTTTGCCCTTGTCCTTTGATCAGCCAACCGTCACCCAGTCCCTAGACACAGGAGACCAGCCCAAACCAGAGCCGCTTGGCGGACCCACAGGCTCTAAACAAATGCTTATTGTTTTGAGCCACTGAGTTCTGGGATGATTTGTTCACCCAGCGCGTCTGTGTGCTTGATAACTGATGGTAGACGCTCATACTGTTAAACTTAGAGTCTCTGTGCCAACTTGATAGGTGGCTTTGGGGAAGTCACATCTTTCCAAAGCGTTCCCTCCTGTTTACTAAGTGGCAGGGCTCTTGTGACAATTGGGGCTGAGAAGCTGGAGTTAGCTGGGATTTAAATCAGTGCACCCCTTTTGTTTTTGCTTAAAGGGAAGGAGCAAGCAGGAACGAAGGTGAGCAGAGGCGGGCAGGCAAGAAGAGCAGAGGAAGAAGCATTTTATTTATTTTATTTAGTTGTTCATCCTGGTTCCCCCAGCCCTGGGATGTGAACCCAGGTCCTGGGATGTATGTGGACTATGCTGGTTGATTTAACCCCTGAGCTACCAGGGCAGGCCAGTTTGCTCCTTATTCATACTTTGACTGTCATTTGACTTGATGACGTCTCATGTTCTTCACTTGGGGAACACAGGCATCTCGAAAGGACTATTGTGAAGACTAGAACTTCTACATCAGGAGTCAAGCCCAGGAGCGCCCTTGTGGAGGAGAGGTTGCCAGCAGTCCACAGGCATCCAAGGACCAGAGTTCAGGTCCCAGGTCCACGGGAGCAACCAGGATGAACAATGAAATAAAATAAAATGCGGCTTCCTCTTCTCCTGCCTGCCTGCTCGCCTTCCCTCCTGCCCGCACCTGTGTTTTACACACACACACAAACGTCAAGCGCAGTGCTCAGCACACATTATTAGGGACCTGTTTTAGTTACCTATTGCTACCCAACGAAACACCTCTGACTTCAAGGCTTAAAGTGGTTGCTTAGCATTTCTCTTGGTTCTGAGTTGAGGGGCTGTTCTCTGGTTTGGTGGTGAGGGCGGATGCAAGCTCCTGGGAGGTGGAATGTCCAATGGTGCCGAAATCCCAGGCCTGCGCAAACTGAGCTGAGCTGGTCGCCCGTGGTGTCACTGGGCGGGGACTTTGGGATGGCTTCCCTCATCTGGTTGCCCATAGGCTGCCTGCCAGTCGAGGGTTTTCTGCTGGGATTTCTGGGTTCTTGTCCACAGTTTGGGTTCCCTTAGAGCTTGGGAATCTTATTCCAACAGAAAAAAGGCCCAAGGAGCAATTATCTATAGGAATTCCTTCCTCCACCTTCTGTCCTCCCTCCTTTCCTCTCTCCCCTCTCCCTTCCCTCCTCTCCCCTCCCCCACTCCTTCCCCTCCCCCACTCCTTCCCCTCCCCCACCCCTTCCCCTCCCCTCATGACACTCACCATGCTCGCTCACATTCCATTGGCCAAGCAGTCCCTGTGGGAGGGGCCTTTAAGGGGCACAGCTGTGGGGGCCCTGCCGGTCTACCTGGGGCATTTTTAGATTGTTTTATTCCTTGGTGCTTTTGTTCTTATCAATGTAAGGAAAGGACTGGATTGACATCTGAGGTAGCTTCCTGCCCAAAGCCTGTATTCTGGGATCCAGAGGATGAATGACTTGCCCAGGGCCACACAGGTAGGTGGGGACAGAACCCAATGAATCCTGGCACTCACAAAAGCAGCGCTATTAATAAAGCGATTTGTGGTGGAGAAACCACAAAACATAAAAGACCGCAGGTCTGAACACTTGCTAGGAGTTTTCCACGGGACAGGGCCTTCACGAAGACCAGCGGTTCTGTGCCTGCCTTAGCGCAGACAGTGCAGTATCAGAGAGCCCGAGGGCCCGGGCTCTGCTGGAAGCGCTGTGCTTACAAACTGAAAGTGAGATATGTTTTCAAACGGGCTCAGCAAGGTCAAGTCACTTTCCCAAGGCCACACAGTGAAGCCTGGCTTCGAAGCAGGGATTTGAACACAACCTGCCTGGGGTGTATTTTTTGAGCCAGGCTGCCTCTGGTTTCGTACTGTAGCAGCCTTTCTTCGGGAGTCGGGGACTGGGCAGAGGGCTGGGGCTCACCTCTCTGGCTCCTCCCTCAAGAGGAAAGGGAGAGCCAGAATGAAATGAAATGGGGCCATTGGGGGCCCCACCGGGAGGGTCTACAGGTTAGGAAACTGCATTTTCCTTGCATTCTTGACCTCAAAGCCCCTTGACAGGCATCCTGGTGGATGGATAAGGTTGGACTTTGGATTGGTACCCCTCAGAGACTGAGGTTGCGCTGAGTCCTTTACCAATTAAGGGACATTGAACAAGGGCCTCAATGTTTCTGGGCCTCAGTTTCCCCATATAGGTTTAAGGAGGAAATCAGAGGATGCTCAGTCAGCCCTGAGGCCCGGGGCTGGCTCCCGCTCTAACGTTCATGAGTATCCTGCACTGAAACTCCCCTATCCTACCTGGCAGTGGCAGAAGGGACAGGATGACAGATGACCTCTCTAAGCCACTTTCAGACAAAATTCTTCCCCCAAGGCCCAGGAACAGGGGATGCAGACATGTCAGCTTCCCCTGCCCCCTCGCCCCGGGCACCAGCAGCTGATCGAAAAGGAAACGCGAGTCAAATGGACCAGAGGGCCAGCGGCACCAGCTGTTGATTTATTCCTGGGAAGGGCCCCGCGTCCCCTGGAACGGTGACCTCTATTAATGTTGACGTGTTCAAAAGCTGCAAATTGGGATGCAGCGCGCCTCTCCTGTCTCTGTTAAGAACCCGCTGTTAAGTTTCAAAGACCCTGGCTGAGCATTAGAGTGTCTGGGAGCGCAATTCCTCTAGGAGGAATATTCCATCAAACGCGTCGTGATAAATGGGGGCCCGCACCACTGTAGACACTCACTTCGGACGAGTGGCCCAGCGCGGAGACTTCACTAGCTGGCATAAAAGGAGATTCATTCCAAACGGAATGCCTGAACAAACAGCCAGTGCCTGTGTGCGTTTCTGCTGCCTCGTCCTCTGCTGCAGCCTGGGTCTCCCCCCTTCCTGGGTCGATCAGGACTCCTCTGGCCTTGAGGAGGTTGGCTCCTTGCCAGGAAGCAGAACCAAGGGCAGGTATTAAGGATCCCCTGGTGCCCAGAATGGGCTCGGGTGCTTGCAAAAACGGTCTCATTGCATACAATCCATTTGCAGGCAAGTGGGAGTTAATATCCCCATTCGGGGGAAGTATGTGAAGTCCAGTGTCCAGTTTGGGGAGCTGGCTTCAGGTCGCCCTGGAGCCAAGGGTTTCACTCCGAAATGCTTCTCTTGTCACTGCTCAGAATGCTAGTACTGACAGAAACTTTCAAGGCAAGTAGGACTACCCATGGCATTTTGTAGTAGGGAAACTGAGGCCCAGAGACAGGATGTGACTAGCCCAAAGTCACACAGTCAATTTGGTAGAGAGGAGGTTTTTTTCTTCCTTCCTTATTTTATTTTTAAAGGAAAGGTGCGGGCAGGAGTGAAGGGAAGTAGACAAGCAGGCAGGAAGAGAGAGGAGGAAGAAGCACTTTATTTTATTTTTATTTAGTTGTTCATGCTGGTTATTTCCCTCCAGACCCAGGACTCGAACCCAGGGATTTGTATCCCTTGTCCTTCCGAGGTGATTGATGCACCCGCTGCTCCACCAGGGTGCGCTAGAGAGGAACTTCTAGTGCACACGGAGAAAGGCGGTTGGCACTTACTAGAGTCGGGTCCATTTCCTACTGTTTTTCAAGGGGAGGAGGGAAAATTACAGTTGAGAACCGAGTGCCCCATCGCATGGTGACCAGGGCTGGGGTCAGGTTGTGCTGAGTCCCCTTTCTGACACCTACTGCCCTTCGCCTCCGAGCTGGGACCTGCGGACAAGGGGCAGCTGTGTGGGCAGCCCTGGGGGTCAAGGGTGATGCTGTACCCTGGGCTCATGGCTCCCCAAGGGCCAACCCTGGAGCTCTGGGGTTGGTCATGCCTCTCTGGAGCCCAGACATCAGCCTTCTCTTTTCCTCCCTTGTTCCCATCCATGTCCCATTTCCGAGAAAACTGCATTTTAAAGTGCCTTTCATTGTCTTTCATGGCTCCCAGGCTAACACGGGACCCCTCCCCTCTTGTCCTTGCCCCTGCAGGAGGTGCCCCCCCTTCCAGCTTTCCTGCTTCCCGTCCTGTCTCCTGCTGGTCCCCTTGACTGCAGGACTTTAAGCATCCTCTCCCATGGGCAGTGTCCCTAGTCCGGTTTCCCTGTCTCTTTCCCAGACAGGACGGTGAGCCCTTTGAGGGCAGGGCCTGTGTCCATTTGCCTCAGTAGCTCCAGGGCTTGGCACACAGTAGGTGTTCTGTAAACACTAGTGCAACTGAACTGCATTTATGGGCTCCATCAGCTGCAGGCAACTGTCCATGGATGTGGCTCTGCATGTCTGTGTGCACATGCATATACGTGTGTGTGTGTGTGTGTGTGTGTGTGTGTGTGTGTGTGTGTGTGTATGCGCGCGCGCGCGGTGGAGGCGGGATCCTGGCTGTTCTTTGGACAAAGGTTTTGTTCTGCCTTTTACCCCTGAGGGTCCCACCCATCCTTCCCTGGAGTCTCTCTCTGGGAAGGAACCTGCAGGGGCCAATCATCCGAGGTCAGGGCCTGGTCCCCACGGTTTCCGTTTATCACACCTTCTGAGCACCCCATCAATCCTGCTCCTAATGTGTCCAAGGATTGATATTCTTCCTTGGCCTGGCTGAGGGCTGGATCGATTCCTGTCTTAAAGGCACAGGCCTCCCTTCAGAGTCATCAAATGGGCATTTTGTGGAGGTGGTTATTTAAAATCAACACCTTTCATTTTGTTCTTGACTTAGAACTACAGCGGGCTCTCATCTATTGACCCTGGCATGGGGCAGGCATGGGGCAGGCATGGTGCTCGGTGCTTGGAATGAATTCTCTCGATAACCATTTAGAGAGTTATTATGATTCCCTTTGGGATGAAGACAACGGGGCAGGCTGGTGTGTTAGCTCCTTGGAGGGACAGAACTGGGATGCCGGGTCCATAAGTGGAATGAGGACCCAACAGGACTTGGGTGAGTCCCCCCACAACCACTAAGGATCAGAGGATGTCTTAGAAGCGCCCAGCTCATGGCTGCTTACTGGATCGGGCCACTTCAGTCCCCAGCCCCAGTCCTGGGAGTGGGTCCCTCCCTCCCAGCCCTCATGCAGCCTCCTGCCTGCTTGATTGCAATTAAGGATGAGAATAGAACAGGGCTCAGCTGGTAAATTAATAACCTTATCTCCTCCAGCCAATTCTGGGGCCGCAGCACATCTCTGGCCCAGGGTGGGGGTCTGGGGACTTTTTTTTCACCGGGTTGCAGACCGAGCTCAGATTCTCCTTCCTAGACAAGAGGATGCAGTAATCTCTCCTGCTGGCTGCTTCCTGTCCCTGTCCCCACTGCTCCTGCCTGTGTTTGGCCACTGCCCCGAGTTTCCACAGATGCTCAGAAGCGTCCCAGACCTGGTGGTCTGAAATCTCGGTGCTGAGTGGGCTCCAGGGGCAACTGGGGGCATTTCTCTGTCACCATGCAGGTTGCAACCTTGTGCCCCGGGAAGTGTTGGCACTACGTCTAGCTTTGTTTGGGGGTGCGACCTTGCAAGGGCCATTGTCAGGCTATGAAGACAGGAACTTGCAAGCACTGGGACCTGCAGTGGGCCTGGAACAGAGAAGGGGCTCCGTACCTAGTGGGTGAGGGGCGGACGGAACTGCCCAGAATCCCCTGGCGGCTGGTCTGCTTTCCTCCTAGAGGTGGTGGCGAGGGACGATCTCTAAACTTGCTGTCTCTTGGACTTTCTGTTCATTTGTCTTGGGTGGTGGGAGTGGGGTGGGGAAGACCTTTGTCATCGTGAAGGGAACTAGATTTGACCACGATGCTGCGGGGAGAGAAATAATTAAACCCTGTGATGCAGGCTCAGATCCCCAATGCTCTTTGAGGAGATTTAACAGAGCACCAAGAGGAGTCCAGCGTCAGCCAGACCTCGTGGGACCCTGGCTCTGCTCCTGAAGCTGTCTCCTGGCCGAGGATTTGCCTTGACTGAGCCACTCTCTCCCCTGTGAGCTGCAGGGCAGCGCACACTCGGGATGGCTAGGAGAGAAAGCAGTCGGTCTGTGCAAGCGCTCACGACGGGGCCTGGCCCCAAGTCAGCTTGCATGGGTGTGAGTCGTCATTCAATTGGACTTCATGTGAGATCCTCTGAGAGGTCAGCAGGAAGTCGAGGATCAGAGATGGGGAGTAACTTGTTCAGGGTCACACAGCTCTAAAAGGAGAGCTGGGATTTAAAGCCTCAAGTCCTACCACCTCTCCTTAAAGGGTAGGGACCCAGGTCTCTGGCTCTCCCCTCAGTGTCAGACTCATCACGTGACCCGGGATAAGTCACTTACCTCTTTGGGCCTCAGTTGTTCCATCTTTAAGATGGGCGTATTGCTTTTGCTGAATGACAACAGATGGCTGGAGTCGATGGAAGGGGTTAAGCTGGACAGGGCCTCCAAAGTGATCCAGTTTCAGCCTGTCCTTTTAACAATGTGGTTGCTGAAGTCTGGAGAAGAGGAGGGAGATTTCAGAAGCCCAGAGCACTTGGGAAGAAGTGAGGCCCAGAAGTTTCCAACCTTCAGGGCCAGCACTTCAAGGTCACCTCAGGTCCTGTGTCCTGCTGCGACCTGGTCGTCCCCGGCAGGCCAGTGTGTAGCCCTAATCTCTGCTGTGGGCTCTGTGTCTCCTGACTCTCCTGCCTTCTGCCTCTTCCGAGGGGACTGACCACTTAGAAACTGCCCTTCTGTGGAGCACTGGGGTCCCCGTGCCAAGGCCTACCATCCCTGTCCCCCATGAGCTGGGAGGTTGCCCCTGGAGAGGGCAGTGTTCTGAGTGGGCCTTCACCAGAATGGTGGACTGACCGGCAGGGACCTGACATTTTGCCAGTTTCCTCTCCTCTGTCCCATTAGAAACCCATCAATGACTTAGGGGCCCAAGAAAGAAGCAATTTTTGGAGCCTGGAGAATCCCCATTGCCTTCTTCTCCAAGTCTTAGGGGCTCCAGGAAAGAGCCCTAAAGCAGATCCCAAAGGGAAAACAGGGTGGGAAAGAGAAGGGGTCCCACAGGAAGTGGAGAGAAATAGCCTGGAATAAAGGCTGCCCGCCAGCCCGACCGCGGAAGGGGCATCGGAATCCCGTCTCGGAAGATGAATGCTCCCTGCTGGTCTCCTAATGTTCACATTGGATTATCGACACCCCGGAAAGTTAATGCCCCAGGAATACTGATATTTAAGGGTCACCGGGACCCAGGTCTCTGGGAAGTGTGATTGCAGGGGTGTTAATCACCAGGAAACTGTGACTGTCATCCCGGGAACTCCATCTTCCCAGAGGGTTGACTTTACTGCATTGGTGATGCCCCGGGAAGATGCTTTTTCCTTTCCTGGAAGCTCATTCCTGGCCTCCTGTGATTTCCTCTCTGGAGGAATTTGGAGAAAGACTTCTCCGGCCGGCTCTCTCCCTTGTGCTGCCGTGCAGCACCTCTCTGGACCGCTTCCAGAGTGCAGCGGCTCGGAGGCCTGGGGGGCAGGACCCAGGCACCCACATTCCCAGTGTGCTCACACATGGCTCTGCTCTCGTCCTCCAGGGACCACACCTTGTAAACGCCGTTCTAGAATTTAGACGACAGGCTGTCAACTCTGGCTGTTCCTTAGAACCCCCTGTGGAGATTTTTAACTGTTCCCCAGGCCCAGCGCCCCACTCTGAGAAGCTGATATTTGGTCTGAGATGCAGCAGGTAATTCCAGGTGAGACTGGTGGAAGGTCAGGAGCTGAGAACCACTGGACACGGCCAAGTTTGGGATGGGGTGAGAAGTCCTATCTTGCAGGGGTCCTGAGAAGGGGAAGCAGAGACATAATCTGGGGCCTCTGGGGAGAACTTCGGACTTAGCTCCCATAGGGGCCAGCCCCAATGTGGGATGCAGGAACCCAGAACCCTCCTCTTGATGCTGCTGAGCTGTGTCTCCTGGATCTGGGCTCTGTTCATTCATAGTCAGTGGACAGGAATTTGGCACTGACTCCCAGTGCTGTTTGGGATTTCTCTGCCTTCATGAAGCACATGCTCCAGTTCAGACGCACACTGCACAACGTGCTCCAAAGGTTCCCGGAGCATTCATGTCTCCTTGTTGATGCTCATGACTGTCCCCGTGGTGGAAGCTAGACCTGGGCCAGGGGCTGGGTCTCTCTTGTCTGGCCCCATCACTCTCCTCTGTGATGAACATACTCTGAGCCCAAAGCAATGAGACCCCTTGGGCAGCCAGCAGCTGCGACGTCCTCTTCCTGGGAGAGCAGGCCAAGCATCCTGCCTTCCCTGCCCCAGGTCTGGGGGTGGGTGACTACTCAAGGGTTGGAGTCCCCATGAAGAAAGTACCCATCCTGTGGGATCAGAGCCCAGCCCTCCAGAGTGGTTGAGGCAGCAACTCTGGCTGCTTCTTGGATACCTGAATTCAATGAGCATTTATTGGCTGTCTATGATGTTTCTGGCACTGGAGGAGAGAAATTGCAGTCCTTACTCTAAGGAGTCAAGTGAATAATGTTTGACTTGCCATCTATTCATTCTTCTAGTTTTTCGGCACGCATTCATTTATCCACTCACTCATTCAATAAACAGTGAGCCCCTACTATGTCACGATTCATTGGAGACAGAGGAATACATCTGAGACGGTCTCGAAGTCACCCCTTAGTGGGGAAGGCAGACAAGCAAAGGGAAATTAAGGGGCTCCCAGCTCTGTGCTCTCACCAGAATCTGGGGCTGGGAAGTCACCCTTCTTCTTGAGCTCATCTGGTGGTGGGCTGGGCAGAGATGATCAGAAGGCCCTCAGCCCAGTCAGTCCTGGTTCAGGGATGGGGTGGGGCTGCCCAGATCCAGCTTGCAGGGGGTCTGCGGTCCTGGCAATTTACTGAGTCTCCCTGAGGCAGGAGAAGGTTAGGGGCTGTGGCCTGGAGCCTGTGGTGAAGTGTGCCCCTTAGTACCTTTGATGATGTTGTGCATAAGAATGCAAACCATCTGCCATGGGGAAGGGGAGGAAATCCATTTCCTAGCTAGGAAATTATTGAATATTTAGGACCTGGAGCAGATCGTTTAGAAGGGGAAATGAATTTCTCTGGCTTCCTCTGGCCGAGATAAATCAGCCCACAAGCTCTCCTACTTTCATTTATCCCCGCGGAAGGGTCTGGATGGGTGTTTATGCAGCACTAAAGTAATCGTTCTTTCTAGAAGTGGTAACAATTGCTTCTGAAGTCATCAGCTCCCTTTTAATGCTGGTGTGGTGGCCCCATTGGTCAGCCCAGCCCCTGCACTCCCTGGGGGCTGAAGCCCAGGAAGAGGAGAGGCAGGCTGGCTGTCCAAGGCGCCATCTTCCCCCGGATGGTGATGGCGGAGGTTCTTCCGGTTTTATGGGGCATTGAGCAAAATCCAAGGCTCAGCCAGCACCAGTGGGACACCCAACAAGGTGCCCAATGTCGGACCAAGGGTCAGAGCCCTGAGGCAGGAGGACTGGGGGTGCTGGACTTAAGTTAGACTTTAGAAAGGACTTCCCCTCTCATGGGGAGGTTGCGGTGTTGCTTTCCTTAGATGACTGGTCAGGGCAGAGGAGACCCCGTCAATCAGAATGGACTGAAGAGCCTTTGAATCCTGAGTGACCCAGGACTCTGATGTCCAGAGACCCAATTGTGAATGTGTTAGAGCCTCCTGCCTTGGCACGGGCCACTCATTGTCCCTTCACAAAGTTTTGTTCCTCTTGACTAGGACTTGGCACACTTTTTCTGTAAGGGGTCAAACAGTAAATATTTCCCTTTTTTTCAGGGTGTTTCTTTCTCTACTACTCAAGCCTGCTACTGTAGGGATTAGGAGTCAGAGAGAATATGCAAATGAGTGGGTGTGGCTGTGTTCCAATAAAACTTTATTTGTAAAACAGGTAGTGGGCCGGATTGGACACCCTTTCCCATCATAGTCAGCCCCTCCTGTTTTAGGGTTTCATTTGTCCAACTGAGACTGAACCCCAGGCTTCCTGCTCTTGTCTGTTTTTGAATCATCCTGATTTCCTTTTCCTGATTAGAAAAGTAATGTTTGCTTATCATGGAAAATTAAGATAATATACAGAAGGTGAAAGTGGTTGGTAACACCCCCTTCTCAAAGACAACCTTTTCACGGTTTCATTTTGGGCTGTGTTTTTGTCCTAATGTTATATTCTTTCCTAAAGGTCATCCTGAACAGACCGTATTTACTGAGGCTGTTACATCTTCAGTCCCAAGTTGACTCCAGCTGACAGCTTCTGGGAAATGGAGCCCAGGGTGCTAAGAAATGGATTTGCCTGCGAATGCTCCCTCCCAGGGACTGCCTGGTGCCTTTGGCAATGTCTGCTGTGCCTCCTGCTGATGGGGTGGGGTGAACCGAGGAGACAGAAGAGACAGATTCTCCTAGCCAGTTACTGGGAAGAACTTGCGGACCAGCTGTGCGGCAGGGACCCTGGTACACCCTTGGCAGTGAAGGCATGGAGATGTGGGTTGACTGCCCTCTTGGGGAAGAACAGAAGGTCTTTTTCAGAAAACCCCGGAATAGGGTGTGAAGGTGCTCTTCACCCCTTCCCACCCTCCACCACAGGCAAAAATACATTAAAACCACAGAAAAAAGAGGGTGCAAAGAAGGACTTGTCCAGTCTTGAAAAAGAGCTCCCCTGCTCTGCGGGATAGAGGGTCAAGGAGCTTGACTTCCTTGTGGGTCCTCACCCCATCTGTGCTCTGAAACGGGAGCCCAGACATCGGCTTTTCTTCAGTCTCAGGTCCATGGAGGAAGAAGTTCCTTTTCCCAGGGTGGCAGCCTGGGGCTTATAAGATCAGGTTTGGGGATCATTCAGGTCTGGGGTTAAGTCCTGGTTTTGTTGCTTCTTCACTACAGGCAAGTTTGGCTCCTTTGAACCTCAGTTTTCCCATCTGTGAAGTGGGTACAATATTAGTACTCCCGAGGATGACGTCAGCTGATTCAGGCAAAGTGTCGTCCAGTGAAAGCGATGGAAATCATTTTTTTTTTTTTTTTACTCTTTTGATAAAATATAAGTAGGGACCTTGGCACAGGGGATCTGGAGAAAGTCTTGACTGGTCAGTCCCCTCTGTTTCTTTCTCTTGGTTTTTTATTTTGCCTAGAATCTTAAGTTTCTCAGTGACTAAGTTGGGTTGCAAGCTGCTTGGACAGAAACCGGGACTGCTTTGCTCACAGCGGTTATCGCAAATGCCCAGCCAGGGCCTGGTGTCCAGTAGGCGCTCATATGCAGCTGTGCAAACAGCATATTTCAAAGGGTGCCCAGAGCATGGCTTTGTTCCCTGGAGAGTGTACGAGGCGGAGAAGCCGAGCAGTGACACCCAGCTCCCACCTCCCCTCCGGCCTTGGGACCCAGGCCTGGCTTTTTGCCTCTCCTTCCCTGCAGCCTGAGAGCCGACAGCTGACAGCCCAGTTTCCCACACCACCAAGTTACGCCACAAATTGATTTCAGCTCGGCTGGATCCAATTTGGTTCCTGAGTGAAAAAAAAAAGAAGAAAAAAAAGAAAAGAGGTGTAATTAAAAAACAATAACAGCAATGGAACAGAAGTTCAGCTATCACAGTCGATTTTTCACAGAAGCTGCTGATGGGGAAACTAGAGCCGCCCTGTGTGCTCTGGAAGTGACGCCGGGCAGGGAACCCACTGTGGACTGGCCTCTCAGAGGCCTGCAGTCCCTTGAGGGACCCGGAGGCTGGGCCTCTCCCCTACCTCTGTACCCCAGTCTGGGGCATCCCTGTTGCCAGCTCAGCTCTCTACCTTCTGTACCTGCAATGGCGTGTCTTCAATCAGCTGCAGTCACCCTGCACTCCTCCCTTTGTGACTCACCGTGGTCCCTCACCCCAGTCTGCCTCCTACAGGAAACCTTCCTGCCTGCCCTGCCGCATCCCTGAGGGGGACAGAACCAGCAGTTTGGAGCAGGAGGGACCTGGAAGAGCTGGGACTCCAGCCCCTTATGATAGCTGAGGGTCCTAGCTGGCCCTTAGATGCACCTACTATGTACATCTCATGATGCTGTGGAGTAGGTACTGTCATGCCCCCATTGTTATAGGTGGAGAAACTGAAGCTTGAAGAGGTGAAGTGACTTGTCCAAGAATAACAGCCGGGAAGGGGTTAAATTGGGTAAGAATGCTAGATACTGTACTGTATAATTCTTGGGGAACAAAACCAGGTAAGACAAGACCATTGCTTTGAATCACAGTCAGGGAGGACCTTGAGCCAGACTGGCTGGCTGAGTGAATGGATGAATGGAAGGATGGACGGGTGGGTGGGTAGATGAGTGGATGAATGGGTGGATAGATAGTTGGACGAATGGGTGGATGAATGGATGGATGAATGGATGGGTAGGTGAGTGGGTGGATGGATAGATGGATGGATATGCAGATGAATGAATGAATGAATGAATGGGTAGATGGATGGATATTAATGGGCAGACATATGGAAGGGCAGCAAGTCAAATCTGGAGACAGAGAAAACAGGTAATTAGGAGAGGCAGACAGTAGACCCCAAATATAGTAGATTTCTTTCTCCTTGATTTGATAGGTGATCAGTGAGCAGCGGGTCAGCGGCCCTGACATTGGCTTGTTGTGTAACCTCAGAGATCCATTCACTTCTCTGAGCAACTGAGGGCTTGGATGATCTAAATTCCCATTGGCTCGATTTCTCTCCATTGTCTAAGTCTTTCAGTCTCACTGTTGCAAGGCTCCGTCATACTGGAGGCAGAGATGGTTACGTGGGTGGTGGTGGCGGATGAAGTTTCAGGTGATCTGCTCAAATTATCACCAAGTTCAGATCCTGGTGCTGACATCTGCTAGCTATGAGGAAATTTAGGGGGAGTTACTTAAATTCTTGGGGCCTCAGTTTTCTTATCTGTAAAGTGGGAGTGATACTAGTCCCTACCACACAGGGTTCTCGTGAGGATTCAATATGTTCATCCGTGTAGAGATTTAGAATAGTGCTGGGAACGCAACAAAGGCTGTATCAGCGTTGTCTTAGTTACTATTCATTTTTTTCTGGGGTGTATTTGGTCTGTGTCACGCCGCCATAACAAAGCATCACAAACTGAGGGGCTAAAACAGCAGAAACATCTTTTCTGACACTTCTGGAGACTGGATGTCTACGATCAAGGTGCTGGCCAGTTAGTTCGTCTCGAGTCCTCTCTCCCTGGCTTGCAGACAGACACCTTCTTGCCCTGTCCTCTGTGCCCAGCATCCCTGGTGTCTCACTGTCTTTTTATAAGGATACCAGTCCTACTGGATTACGGTCCAACCCTGCAACCTCATTCAACCTTCATTGCTTCTTTAAAGGCCTCATTTCAAATGCAGTCACATTGAGGGCTCAGGCCCCAACGCGTGAGTGAGGGGACACAGTTCAGTCCCTGAAACCAGGCGGTAGTGATCAGCCCGGCTGAGCAGTGGCTATTCCCTTAAGCAAGATGGCTTTATTCTGTTCAAAATAGTCCTGGCCTTGTTGGCTACCATTCATGGCTTTCCCAGGACAGAGGGCGTCCCTGGAACACCGGACTTTTCTGTTTCAAAACGAGGCAAACCTGGCGGACGCCAGCGGTCGGCTCTTCAATCCACCTGCTTTCTTCGTTTACTTTACCAGTTCCCAGGTCCTGACCTTGGAGGACCCCTGGGGTCCAGGGGTGGGGACAGGTGTGGGACAGATGAGAAAAGACGTGTCCATGCTTCCAGTCCGGGAGAGGTGCACAGAGCACTGGGGACTCGGGAGGCCCCGGGCCACCGAGGGTTAAACCTACCTCCAGACAAGAGCGTCCTGCAAATACCAGGGAGGGCACCAGCGAGAGCATTATCATGATTAATGTTATTTCAAAGACTTAATTTTTCCCCCTCTTTCAGAAATGTGTCTGTGCTCTTGTGCCGGTTGCTATCTCTTGATTCTGAGTGTCCTTCCCCTGGAGTAATTTGGAACAAGGTCACTCTTTACCAGGCAGGCCTCCTCGCCTCTGATCCTCCCGCTGGCAGTCCTGCCAGGCTGAGGGGCTACGAGCAGCAGACCAGTGGAGGCGGCAAGGGGACCTGGCAGGGCCAATGGAAGCTCAAGTTCCAGCGGCAGGAGTCCTTAAAGATGATGCAGTCTAACTCGGTCCTCTAGCATCTCTAACATTTGGAGAGACTGGGGGCAGGATCTACCTGAAGATATGTAGAAGACAGGCAGTTAAGGGTCTCTGTGGAGTTTGGGGCTGGACCACCCTGCATTCAGATCTTGACAGTGTGATTTCTTAATTGTGCAGCCTTGGGCAAGTGCCTTCAACTCTTTGAGTCTCCATTTCTTCATCTGTAAAATGGGTTGCAGTAGCCAGTTTCCCAGTGGTCCCAGAGTCTTCATTTCCAGGGATCTATACCCTTTATCCATCCCCTCCCACACTGTGCCAGGCTTTGCCTGTGTGACTTACAGAATATGGCAGGCAGGATCATATTCACCTCCAGGGCTGGAAGACTAGGCTAAAGAAGATGCAGTGGCTTCTGTCTTGGGCTTCCTTGTCTGTCTCTCTGGTCACTCATTCACGGGGAAGCTGGCTTCATGTCCCGAGACCACGCAGGCCCATGTGGCAAGGAGCTGGTGCCCACCAACAGCTTGGAAGTGGGTTCCCCAGCCCCAGTCGAGTCTTGAAATGAGACGGTGGCCCCTGATGATAGGCCACAGCCTGGCCGAAGGCTCCTGGGAAACTGGAGCTGTCAGCTAAGCCAGATTCTTGACCTTTTGGAGCTGCCTGCCTGAGATAATAAATGCTCGTTATTTTAAGGCTGCTAAGTTTTGAAGTAGCTTGGTATGCATTAGTGAGTAGATAACTTTTGGGGATAATAATACCTCTTTTGTAGGCTTGTTGTGAGGATGAAATTCTCAAAAGCACTTTTTACAGTACATGATTTGTGTTGAATGTGCATGAAATGTAGCAAAGACTTTGCCAAAAAGGAAGCCCCAGGGTTAGAGGCTGGAGGGACAGATGATGTGATGGTGGCCATGATGGTGACTGGCCTCTGAGTTAGGTAAGTATGTGTAGATGTGTGAAAATGTGTGCACAGCTGTGTGTACGTGTACAGATGCACACATGTGCACACACGTATGTATGCACGGACCTGTGCACACACCTGTAGGTGTGTATGCATGTGTGCACATGTGTGTGTGCACGGAACAACCATGGTGGCAAAGGGATAACTAACGAGCCAGGACGAGAGGCTGGGAGCCTGGGGATCCCTAAGGCTGCAGAGAGAGACGTCAGGAGGAAAGTCCAAGGGGTTTGTTTCCTTGATCCCATGGGGCCTCTTTGGTAAAGAGACGCCGGAGAGGGTCTGTGAGGGAGCTGAGCCCCTGGGCCTCCGGCTGGTGACCCAGGAGGCGATGGAGTCCCGTGCTAACCTGATGGCTTCCTCAGGACCACTGGCTCCCAGCTCCTGAACTGCTGAAGCTGAAGGCGTCATCCTTGGGAAGGTGTCCATGGCTCCCACTGGTGCCCACGTGGGTCCGCGCCATGAACCGCGGATTCTCCTAGATGTTACTCGGGGTAGAGACAAGAGAAATGGAGGCCCAGAGAGGTAGAGAGACCTGCCTCGGGTCACACAGCAGACAGAGGCAGAGTCAGGGCTGGAATCTCTCTTTATCGAACACCCCGTCTCAGGGTGGGGCTCACGGTGGGTGTCCCGGGACGCGCTGCTCCCGAGGGCCACTCTAACTGATAGATCCTCTGCCAGGAGCGCTGGCCACCCCTGGCCCCTGCCTGGGCCACTGAGTATCTGTCTCACCCCTGTCTTCTCTGCCCTGATCTCTTCATAGAGAATAACCGGGGTAGAAAATTCTGGGGGAGCACAAGTCTGCCAGGTGTGAGCCTGACGCCAGCCGGGGCGCGTGGATGCCAGGAGGGCTGGAAATAGAATTGGCGAAGGAGGTCCCTGGGGCTGAGCTGCCAGGAGCAGCTCGGCTGCCTCCTCCCCTGACTCCTGCCAGACCTTTTTCCCAGGGATGTCACCTTCCTGCCAGGCCCTGCTTGGCCTGTGCCAGCACCATCTGGGAGAGAGTTTTACAGCAGGCTCTGGGGTGCAGCAATGGTCTAAGGGGGCTCAGTTCTGTATTCGGTCACAAATATCTCGCAGGGGCAGGGAACCAGCGTGCCTCCAGAGTGCCTGCTAGTGCAAGGCCCGAGTGAGGCCTCTATGCCTCCTTTGCCTCACTGCTCCTTGCTCCTGTGACATGAGTTGGCATTTTGCAGACGAGGAAGGAGACCTAGGAACTCTAGATGACTAGCTCCATGTCACCCACCTTTTCAGTGGCAGAACTGAGCCTTGAAAGCAGGTCTGTCTGACTCCAAAGCCTGTCTTCTTCCATCTCAGTGTCCCTCTGAGCGTCCTCCACACCCACCATACCCAGGTGTCAGTCTGGATACCTGAGACATCGAGGGACAAGAGCTACAGGTCAACTTCGAAGCGGCTGCGGTTTAACGAGCGTGATAGGTATTGCTACTGCGCTAATGCGTTGTAATACACAGCACCCACGTCTGCATGACCCACAGCTGTAAGCGTTTGTTCCTCTTGCCCACCGCGCTGGGTTTCCTGGGGTGCTTCCACCTCAGGTGTCAGGTTGGGTGCAGGTGTGTGTCACCTGTCTCACACGCACCTTTCCCCAGTGGCCTGTTTTCATGACTGGTCCTCTTCATCCTGGACCCGATGCTCTGAGTGACGCGTCATATTCTAAAACACGTTAGAGGCCAACCCCGAGCCGGGAAGTTTTCTTCGCCTGTTCTGGTGGGAGACCCTGCAAAGTCTCATGGCAAAGGCACGCTGTCTAACTCTAGCAGGAGACCAGGGCAGAGAGAGCGGGAACAACAATCCAGTCATCCCAGCAGGGAAGGCAGACTTGTGATGACAGTGCTCTAATGCCTTTCATCACGTCTAAGAAGCCATCGGCTGTGAGTCACATCAGTCATTTATGTTCCACTAAGAAGGAAAAGCAGCTGCCAATGAAGGCACGATGCTTTCTTAGCTCATCGTATTTTTATTTTATTCTTATTAAAAGAGCTAGTTGATGAGTGTGCCCTGGTGCACCTGGGGGCAGTCCCACATCCATCCCAAGGTCCCAGGTTCAAGACCCAGGGCTGGGGGAACCACCAATGTGAACAACTAAATAAAAGTAGCTAAATGATTCTTTCTCCTCTCTCTTCCAGCCTGCCTACTCACCTTCATTTCCTTCTGTACCTTTCCTTTAAAAAAAAAAGGGTATTTAGCAAATACTTAAAAAAAAAAAAAAGAGCTAGTTGAGACTTCGGGAGGTAACAGTCTGGGCTGTTTGGATGAGGTTGGCTCTGATACAGGCAGTGACCACAGGTCTCCACTGCCAAGGGCATTGGTGGCAAGATGCCACCGGTGGCAAGACACATTCTGATGTCAGAAATGGCCATGTGAGACAGGTGTGTCTTGGAATAGGCACGATCCTCTGTGTGCTCATGGAAAGCTTTTGCTCTGAGGGGGACACTACTAACCATTCTGTGTGGGTGACCTCACCTGCACCTCATGACCTCGTGCTCATGGAAAGCTTTTGCTCTGAGGGGGACACTACTAACCATTCTGTATGGGTGACCTCACCTGCACCTCATGACCTCTGAGAGGGGAAACAGTATTACCCTCCCATTTCAAAGATGCATAAAGCAAGGCTCAGAGTGATCATTTGTCTTGCCCAAGTGAGCAAGTGGAAGAGCTGGGATTTGAAGCTGGACACTCTGACTCCTGCGACAGTGTGAGTGTCTCAGTTTTCTCATCTGTGAAATGGGGATGATTAAAGTAACGGCTGCATCCATGGTTGCTATGAATAGCAGACATTGAAATCAGGGCCAGGGACAGAGTGTAAGACACACTGGTAGCACTAGTTACTTGTGGCCTCTCTGAAACAACAGAAGCCATGCTAAGAGGAGAGGGCTGCTGAAACCCAGAAAATCAGGCCTGTGGTTGAGTGATCTGGGGGAAACTGTCAGAAGTTTGATACGAAGATGGCAAAAAGAGGGTGTGATTCACGACTGCATTTATTTATGCAGGGCTATCTGTTTACCAGATGTGTGCAGGTGGTACAAGGTGACGGGGTTTGAAACGAAAAATTTGGAGCCTAATTTTTTAAAAACAGAGGTATAAGAAATGCACAGGTCCTAAGTGTCCACCCCAATATTCCCACTACCCCAGAAAGCTGCATCGTGCCATTTCCAGTAAAACACAGCTTCCCACCCTGCTTTTCATGTCTGTAGATTAGTTTGTCTCTTAAACATCACGTAAACGGGAATTTACAGAATATGTTGTTTTGCGTCTGACTTTTTTCGCTCTACATACTAACTACAAGATAAAGCCATGAATCAGTAGTTTCTTTTTTTCTTTGCTGAGTAATATTTAGTCACTGGGTAGGCTGGGTTTGGAGACTGCTTTTTTTTCAGCTCCAAATCCATCCTGCCTGCCTGCTGGGCAAAAATGGATCTGGGCCCTTTAAATTTTTTCCGTGGCCGCTGGCAACCTGCGCTTCACCAGCAGAGGGCGCTCTGCTCCCTCTCCAGCGCCTCGCAGGCCGCCCTGCAGGCGGTGCAGCTTCCCTGTCCTGGGCAAGCACCCAGTGGCCAGCAGCTGCCCTCCACCCAGCGGAGGCCGTTTTGTGGGTGCGCGGGGGTGCCCCTGGTGAGCCTCCTCCGGTGAACAGCTTGTGTGGGCGCCTCCGGGGCAGATTTCCGGTAAGTGCCACAGGTTGGCTTTCTAGCAAGTTCCACCGGTGTGTCTGTACGGCAGCCTCGGCCAGGCACCTGCGCCGTGTGTGGCCAGCTCGGAGGTCAGCCCTGCAGGGGCGAGTGTGTGCGTGGGCGCCGCTTTGGGGGATCCCCCGCAGCCCGCAGACATTTCCTTGTGGTCTTATTCCTGCATCTGGGGGCACATTTCTGGGCGGAGGGTGCGGGCTGCAGGCCCCCGTCGTTCCGGGTTGTACCTTCTGGGATGCGGTGCGTCTCCATCTGTCCATCCGTCCGTGCGGGGTTCTTCTCTGTTACTCTGTGCGCTTGGCCAGGCCCTGGTGGGTGCGGGGCGTCTTCCTTGGGTTTCTGTTTCATTCCCGGGAGGAATTTTTCTTGGACTTTATTTCACCCCTGGGAGCGGACTAATCCCCGGGGGTCCGACCGAAACCCCAGGGGCTCCTGCTGGAGGACCGGGTCTCAGCCCGGGGGAGGGCCCCGGGGCCCGGCGTCTGCTCCTGGTGGGTGTCTGGTTCTGGCTGCGCGCGCTCTTTTTATTAACCGGTGCTTTGCAGTTCAGCCGCCCATTTTGAGCGCACGATCGGCTTGCTCACCTGGAAACGTCCCGGCTAAAATGTCTGTGTGGTTTTGTTTTCCCGACGAGGCGCGCGCGGTGCGGAGCTGGTGCCGGGACGGGATCGCGCGGCCCGGCGGGCCCGGCTGGTCTGAGCGCCGTCTGAGACCCTCGCCCGCGGGAAACGCGACGCTGCTGCCGGGGCAGGCGGTGGCTTCATTCCCCCAGCCACCCCCGCGATCGATGGCAATCAAGTGCCACGGAGGCCTGTCCCTTGGGAGTCGGGGCCGCCCTGTACGTGACCTTAGGGAAGAAATGATGACTATCCGGCCCTGGAGAGAGATGGGTCTTTTGGGGGTTCCTGGGCGTGTCCAGAGGGAAAATGGACGCGCCGTCGGGTGAACTCTCACATCACCGTGCGTCTGAGAACCAGTGTTTCCAGGGCAGCCTTTACACGCTTATTTCTTGTAGCTGCAGGATGGCTGCCGCTGAAAATCAAACATAAACGTTCGTTGTGCTGGTTGGTGAATTATAACCGGATTTGAGCTCATATCTTGGCAAATGGTGGTGTGAAAATTCAGGCCCTAACTGGGAAAGGAGGGGGCCCCCAGACGGGGAATGGGGGTATCTGCCTGACCCGCTGAAGCTGATGATCTTTGACCCCAAGGGGCTCTGAGCCTTCCTGACAATGTGGTAGCTGCCCCAGCGTCTGAGAGTTTTCTTCCTCTGTTCAGGACCCCTGTTCGTCTCAGCTGGGGGAGACGCCCTGTCGGGGAGCTCTCACGCTCTTCAAGGCTCACCTGGACTGTTGTCATTATACTTCAACTAGGATCAAATCTCAGCCCGTTCCAGGGTGACTGGGACACCCTGGAACCTGAGCCAACCCCAAATGAATGGCAAGACTGCGCCACTCTCTCAGCAGAAACTTGGGGAACATGCGCGGGGCTCATTTTAAGAGCTTTAGACCAAAGATAGCAGAACAGAACCCTTGACTGGGGGGAGCGTCGGTCAGTCGCGGAGAGGGCTGGAGGTGGCGTGACCGCTTCCTTGGTTCGCTGAAATTTGAGCTCAGCAGTGGCCAGGGATTCGCGAGGTTGTGATGTCATGATGCTGACGAGGAGTTGAAAGGCTTGGGTGCAGGGCCAGGCTGGGTGCAGGGCCAGGCCGGGCACGCCGCGTGCATCTCCACCGCCTCGGTTCCAGGAGGGGACATGTGGGTAAAGACATGGAGATGACCCTGGGCGGAAGGCGCTTCATCCTGAAGTGCTCGGTTACTCTCTTCCTCTGTAGACTGAGTGTAACTGTAGAGATACTCGTGCTCAGACCGGGTCCCCCCACGCAAGGTGGGCCTCTCCGTGTGAGGGCAGCAGGGCTGTGCGGGCCATCGGAAAGCCCTGGCCTGTGAGCATCTAAGGGGTCGGTGTTTTGGGAAACAAAGCCAGTGGGCAGCCTCTTAGGATATTGCTGGATAAGCACAAAATCCCGGGTCTGCTCGAACAAACATGACTGGTGATGTCCTCTCACTTAGACTTATGACAACTCACAGACCCAGAGCCCTTGGGAGCCCAAGTCCCTTGAGGACTTGCGTGGTCGCTGCTGGTGCTTCCTGTGGACGTCCTTCTAAAGCTCCCTGCCAGGCCCTGGGGCAGCTGCCAGAGACGGTGCCCTGGGGGGAGGAGATACCCACACGGTTCACGGTTCTGGGATTACCAGGCGCTGACTCTGAAGAAACTCTCGTCCCGGGGGCCTCCGGCGCACTCTGTTCGTACGGCAGAGGGGCCCACGACGGTCAGGGGACAGAGAGACCTATGCTTCAGTCGGGTGGACCATGGACACACACTGAGGAGATACCCCAGCACCTGAACGAATGGCAGAATAAATACATGTCACGCGTCACCTAACGACGTTTGGGTCAATGACGGACCACGTAGAGGATGGTGTGTCGGTGCTTAAGTGGTTCTGCCATCTCGGCGTCCGTCGTTACACCGTGACATTTGCACAGGGACAGTGTCACTGAGTGACGCAGTTTTCAGAATGGGTCCCCTTCACTGAGCAACACGTAATTCGACTTAGCAGCTAACTGTGCTATCTCTGTTTTCCACTTTTCTTTCTTTATGCACGTTTCTGGAAGTGAACGTTACAGTTTGAGGTGATGGAATCTTGTGTGGAGCTGTGACTGAATCTGAGACGCAGTGAACGCTGTCTGCTGTGGCTCATGGACAGTGGCTCGTGGACGGTGGCTCGTGGACGGTAATCTCATTTTAGAGCAAACGTGAAGCTCGTGTGAAAATGATAGTTGTGTCTTCGTAGGTAGACAGAATTGTGAGGGTCAGTTGCACAAAAGGCATTGTCGTGGAAGCTGCGCCATCAGAGGGGGGCAGTGTGCTGGGTTTGGAGGAGACCACTTGGTTTTCAGCTTGAAACCATCCTGCCTGCCTGCTGGGCAAAAATGGATCTGGGCCCTTTAAATTTTTCCCTTGGCCGCTGGTAACCTGCGCTTCACCAGCAGAGGGCGCCCTGCTTCCTCTCCAGGGCCTCCCAGGCCACCCTGCAGGCGGTGCAGCTTCCCTGTTCTGGGCGCCTGGTGGCCAGGAGCACCCAGTGGCCAGCAGCTGCCCTCCACCCAGCGGAGGCCGTTTTGTGGGGGTGCGGGGGGTGCCTCTGGTGAGCCGCCTCTGGTGAGCAGCTTGTGTGGGCGCCTCCGGGGCAGATTTCCGGTAAGTTCCACAGGTTGGCTTTCTAGCAAGTTCCACCGGTGTGTCTGTACGGCAGCCTCGGCCAGGCACCTGCGCCGTGTGTGGCCAGCTCGGAGGTGAGCCCGGCAGGGGCGAGTTGCACACTTTTGGGGGGCTCGGGGGATGCTTTCCCTCGGGCTCAGTCTGGGGCAGGGGGCGCTTCCTTGGGGTCTCTCCGTCCTGGGGTGATTCTTCCTTAATCTGATGGTCTTGACTTTGCTTCTCTGTGGCCGACCTCTTAGTGATTCAGTTTCCTGCTGTAGTTCCTGTTTCTTCATAGGAAACTTTCCCTGTTCTGGTTACTCAGTGGTTTCTCCCTCTTCGGTTTGCACAGCGATCCCCTTGTGCGCACAGATGATGGTTTATTTTTCCATTTCCCGTGACTGTTTCCAGTGTGGGTTTTTATGCGCAATCTGCGCTGCATACCCTCCAGCGAAGGTTTTTGTGGGCAGCGCGCTTTCCCAGCCCTGGGGCGGGTGGGACGCGGAGTTCCTCCGGACGGGCAGGCCCCTGAACCGGCTGCCCCTCCTCTGCCTTGGGCTGCTGGCGCTTTGAGCGATGCTTCGAGCCTTGCTTGGCTTTGTGTGAGTGGGGCCGCCCACCTACAGCTCCCCATCGAGCAGGACTCTGGCGTGTGACTCTGCGCCATCCTCTTTCCTGAATCTGTGACGTGGACCCGTTCACGTAAATCAGAGGGTTGCTGGCAGGGAACAGGTGCTCAGTGGTGACAGCCCATTTTAGCCTCATGTCCCAGTGTCTCCCTTTCACGAGCCGTTCTGTTTCCAAAGACTGAGACCCAGAGGGGTGGGCAGGGGTCTCAGCGCCCTGCCCAGTGGCCCCTCTGAACTTGCAAGGGGCGGGACTCCGCTGCCCAGCGCCTCAGCTTTTTGATGCCTCCTGGTGCTTCCCCCTGCAGCGTGGACCCTCAAGGTGGCCTTGGGTTCTGGACTCTCTGCCCGGTCCCCTGACGGTCACCTCCAATGGCAGTGTGCCAGTCCGAGCCACTGCACCCCAGCGAGTCAAACAGCCATGATTAGTCAGATAAAATTTCCATCTGTTGAGGAATTGACGAGAGTTATTACTGGCTATAAAACTGATCGGAAGAGAAGGATGAGCCGAGGGGCTAAGTGCCTCTAATTAGGTGCAGTAGTGACTTTTAAATAAGGTACAGATGTCCTTATGGGATCTGGCTTCCCTCGCTGTGGGACCAGGAGGTGTCTGAGCTCGGGGAGCGGGAGTCCTTCACTGCAGAGGGAGGAAGTGGAGGTGCCGCGCAGTCAAACTTTGGGGTTCTCTGTGCCATCTGGAAAGATCCGAGGTGCAGAGGCTCAGCTCAGTGCCTGGTGCCCTGAGTTGATGAATGGATGCAGGTTTATTTTCCCAGCACGCCCCCTCCTCCTTGGGGCCCGAACCAGGCCGCCGCAGATACCTTGGTCTCTCTGGGCCAGAGTCTTGTCACAGACTCTGGTGACCAGTCTTCCTGACCTCACAGGTCTCTATATCTTCATCTTTAAAATGGGCCAGTTCCCCAACCTGCATCCCCTAGGGACACTGGGAGGGAAGACTTGGGATCATGGGCGTGACCTTGTCTAGGCTTTGCTCAGTTTAGCCTCCAGCATCAGGGGCTGGAGGCCACATGCAGGCTTCTTGCTGCTTGGGTGGGAAGTTTGGGGGCCTAAGGGGCTCGTCTGAGGTCTCCTGGATCCTGGGCGCGTCTCCTTCCTGAGAGAGACTTGGCTTTAGAAGCCCAACCCCTTATCGTACCTTCCTCAGGAGGCCGAGGGCGGGACTGCACTTTGGGGAAGTTTGGGCTCCAGGGGAGCAGCGAGGTGGTCCTGTTGAAAAGGTCTCACATGTAACAGCCCCGATGGAGGGTGGAGGAGTTACCACAGGCAGGGCTCTGTGTGAGAGCCTGGAGGCACTCAGCCTCCCTAGCGCCCAGCCTGGGGTCTCTTCGTGGCCGCTGGGAGGGAGGGTGTGGGAAGGGCCCTTGGAAACCACGTTATGTTCCCAGACCCCACAACTGGTCACGCTTTCCTTCCTTAGAGTCAGCCCCGGAAAGCCCTCACCGATGGCCAGGAGCCTGCAGAACTGAGTCCTTCTCACGCTCCAGCTCACTTCCGGGCAGGTTGCTAACGCCCTGAGTCCTTCTCTGCCAGGTGATTTGCACGTGACCATAGAACAGTGGTTTGTGATGGGTCTGAGGTCCCCTGGTCCTTGACTTTGGACTCCGGGGCTGCTGGGGCTGAGCTGAGAGGGAGAGTCTGGGGCGGGGTGCGGGAGGGAGGGTGCAGCCCTGTGCGCAAGGACAGGCCTCTGGGGAGGGGAGGCTGATGGGACTGGATGAGCTGACTGCCTGGAATTCTCCCCTGACCCTTCCGTTTGGGGGATGAAGGAGCCTGATGGGGCAGACAGGGGAGGCCTTGGTGCCTGTGGGCTCTGCACAGCGTGGGGTCCTGTCTGGATGAGCTTGGACCGGCTGCTGGCGTCATTGCTGCCCGGCTTTTGTGGTGGGGTTTGCGACTCAGCCCTCGAGGTGTCCCGGGCTCAGCCTGGGCACACGTGTTGGTGCCAGCTGGCATCCCTCGGCCTCCGTCTCCCAGCGCTCCCCTGCTCCCCCGCTCACCTCCTCACAAGGGCGGCATCGCCGTCATCACTCCCGTCAGCAAAGGACAAACGGACTTGGTGTTTGAGCCGCGGCGAGAGGGCACCGTTGGTTTCGGGAAGCTTAGCCCTCTGGGCACATAAAGTCACCAGCACTTACTGAGCCCGTCTCGGGGTGGGACATGCAGTGCTGTGGGGCATCTGGTTTGGACAGAGACAGACGACGAGCAAGTAAACGGTCCATGAAGAGGTGCAGACTGACCGCACTGACATTGTATGAGTAGACACACCACGTGTGTGTTTGGGGGGTGGTGAGGCTGCTCCTGAAAGGACTTCCTGCTCCCTCTCCGCCACCTTTGTACCCCCAGCGTCTCCCATCTCAAACTCCGGAGGGCGAGAGGCTGTGCCCTTGGCCTCCCGCTGTCGGAGCCCAGAGCCCAGCAGCTCTGCTTCCTCCCTGGTGACCCCCTTTTCCTGCCTGAGCTGCAGGATCAAGGGCCCCCACCCACCCTTCTCTCTGCCGTGCGCCCCGCAACCCCGTGTCCCTTGTCCCCAGCCTGGGATGAGAGCTGGTGATTCTCTCCGGAAGGATGGCTGGGAGGTGGCTGTAAATTCCTCTTCTGTTCCTATGTCTGTTGGAAGGTGCCCGTTATGTTTTTCTCCCTAACTCCTCATTAGCCAGAGGCCTCTGTGAGAGGGTTCCCATGCTTGGGTGCAGGAATGTTTAGAACACCATGTTCCCCACCTCGGCCTGCCCCCAGAGAACACAAGGTGGGCGTGCACGAGGTCGTGGAGGGTGGCGTCCAGCTCGGGAGACCTGGGTGTGGGCTGGAGCGCTGTGTGACCCTCTAATGGCCGTCTGTCTGAGTCTCCGTTTCTCATTCTCATTTGCTAAGTGGGGTGGTAGCCACACAGCCCACACAACCGGGGTTCCTGAGATGATGGGGGCTAGAGAGCTAAATATTTCTTTACAAAATTCCACTTGGAGGCTCTTGTGCTCGCCACCCTGCCCGCCTGGCTCCTGGGGGAGTTGGAGCAGAAGTGGGTAGTCAGTTGGCAGCAGCTCCTTTCTTCTTGCCCTTCCACTCGGTCTCTGTGGCTCTCGCCTGCAGCGTGGGTGGTGCTTTGTTCTAGCAAAGCCTCCAGACGTGAGAAGACAGAGCACTGGAAGGTAGAGAGAGAGCACTTTATTACCAGCACCGGTGCTGGCTCAGGGGCATCGTTACCCAAAGCTGAGCAGTGGGGGGTCTAGGGGAGCGTCTTTCATACCTGGGGTCGAGGGTTATCTCCTTGGCTATGTGCTGTTTAGCAGTCAGGTTTGCGCAGTTGTGTTATAGCTGCAGGGGTGCGGCTGCCGTTACGCTAGAAAGCTCCTGGTAGACCAACTTATGCCCTGGGGTCGGGGTAAGGTTTTCTACCATATTCCCCACTCTTGATCCTCAGGCTGATTTACAGCCTTGGGGTTTATACCGGAGACTTAAAGCTGAAAGTGGGAACAGGGGTGCTGACTCTTTCTAGCTGCTTCCTGCTGAACGGGGATGTTGTGGGGCTCAGCTGCTCGAGTCTTCTTGGCCCAGAGGTTGTAATGGCAGTTTGGTGACCTGGTCTGGAGTAACATCTGAAGCTTCAAGGCCTCTAGGTGAGAGGAGATAACACCAGTGAGTTGGTTCCGGATGCAGGGACCAAACGAGTGCGAGTAACACAAGGAGGGGTCTCAACATGGGGCAAGAGCCACGAAAACCAGCTGATGTTCCCACACCAGGAGCTCCAGGGATTAGACGCATTTTCTCAAAGTTTCCTGACTCCTTCCCGTAGTTGCTGGGTTTTGTCCCTGACAATTCTGGACCAGTGAACTGCACTGGCCGAGAAGCAACAGACTCAGGTAAGGGGTCCACAGATAAATGATAAATGATAGCAAAGGGGAGGAGCAGGGCCCAGACCAGAGCTAAGAGGTTAAACAGAGTCAGGTTTGGTGTCTGTTGGCGAGTCGGGTGGGTCATTGGTCTCCACAGGTCTCGCCTGAGATGAGTGGGAGACGGTTGTTGGGTGGTCCAGCTTGGATGGTGCTCAGAGGGGCCCATCTTCCACTCAGGTGGTCTGTCGCTCCACTGGTGGTCTGCTTTCACCCGGGAGTGGTGGATCCAGGTGTTCAGGCCTGCAATCTTAAGAGCTGTGGGGGTGGTGAGTGTGACTGGTAGGATCCCCTCCAGGCCGGCCTCAGGGGCTCCTGCCTCCAGTCCTTCACCTGCACCCGATCCCCTGGTCTGCAGAGGTGCACAGCCATCCCAAGGGGATGGGCAGCCCATCTGCCACCCAGCCATGCACCCCAAGGACTGCCACTCCCAGTCCCTGCAGTTGCCTCCGTACCTCCAAGTTCCCCAGCTTCCCCAGGACCCCCTAGTTCCACCCAAGGGAGGGGTCCACCACACAAAATCTAAAAAGGGGAAAATCCCACTCTGGATCCTGGGGCGCAGAGCACCCACAAGGGCAGCGTGTCTGTCAGGCAAACTAGCCTCCCAACACAACCCAGCCACGGTCTGTCTGAGGGTCCGGCTCGTGCGCTCCACCCTTCCTGAGCTCTGGGGCCGACTGGCCACGCGCAAGCTCCGTTGGATGCCCAGGACCTCAGCCACCTGCTGCTGCGCCCACTACGACGGCTGGGCCATCGTCCCATCCTGTAGTCACTGGCATCCCGCATCGTGGAGTAATGTCCCTTAGCA